>SZWC01029838.1:6457-17588 GCA_023375785.1 Penium margaritaceum | reverse complement strand
CTACCTACCTATCTATCTATCTATGTATCTATCTTTCTATCTATCTATCTATCTATCTATCTATCTGTTTGTCTATCTATCTATTTATCTATCTATCCATCTATCTCTCTATCTATCTATCTACTTATCAATTTACATATCCCTTATAGTTTTTTTCCTCCATTTTTAATCTTTAGAAATCAATTTATCTATCAATCTTGATACCTAGCCATATATATTTTTATCATCCTACATAAAACCTCATACATCTGTCTATATCAAAGTATGAAATAGTGTATGCATCTATGTATTTGAACATACGTTTATGACCACTAAAACATACATATGTCATTACATTTATAAATTTTAAATCACAAAAATAAGTATAAATCAATCATATACTATTACACAACTACTTTTACATACTTGATTCAATACTTGTCACACTTTCTATCCATCTCTACATCAATCACTATCACCCTCACTAACATTTCACACTCACTCACTTAAATAGTGTAAAAGCTTATACATGTAAGTGATAATGGTTTCCAATATCTTTTCCTCTCTATTGCTCTATCTCTCTCTGTCTCTCTCTCTCTCTCTCTCTCTCTCTCTCTCTCTATCTCTCTCTCTCTCCCTCTCTCTCTCTCTCTCTCTCTCTCTCTCTCTCTCCCTCTCTCTCTCTCTCTCTCTCTACATATATATATATACATATCTCTATCTCCATCTCCCCCCCCTCTCTCTCTCTCTCACTATATCCATCTTTTGATCGCTCTTTGTCTCTAATCATCTCTTCTTCTCGCAGAATACTTTCATGCCTTTCTCTTTCCTTCCACTCCCTCAACCTGCATAGAACACCCTTATCCTCCCTTTTCATGGTCATTTCACCCTTTCACATTCCCTGCTACCTTAGTCTTCCGTCCCCTAGTTCCCTTTACATATCCACTTTCCTATGTTTTCACTTGACTTCCTCTTCCCTCCACTACTTTCAACCACTTTATCTGTTATATGTCCTTTGTATACATCCACCCTCCTTTATGCCAACAACATCATCCTCACCTCCATCATATCCTCAACTCCACCAACCATACACTCATCCCCATTAACTTCTTAACTATGAAACACATGTACATAATCCACAATCCCAATAAAAAATGAAAACATTTCTTTACTATTGTGGAATTCAAATAGATCCCAACCATGAAAAAAATGAATCTTTCCTATTAAAATCAATTATTTTTCTTTTTGTTGTTCAAACTTAGGTGACAATGAGGAGTAGTACATCAATGACTTAAACTTTGTCCTACCATTGAAATTTTTGAGACATGACCTTCTAACTAAGTCAAAAATACTTCTTTTATTATAATTTAAATTTTAATGAGATATCATAATGGAAGGGTGAAAACCTCTATTCAATCGATGACTTGTTGACAATGAGCTCCTTATCACAAGTAATCTCATGCGATAATGAAAGCAAGAAAATGATATCCAATGGTCACTCGTCATGATTTTCTATTTGCCACCCATATACGTCTTTATCTTTAAATAAAATGCATAAAACATCCAAAATTATCATGCTTCACTTAAGTTAAATCTAATTAAAACAAAATTACTCTATCAGGCTTATAATGGAATCTTTGCACACCTGATTCAAAGTAGTTATATTTCATGTCCAAAACTATCATTCCCACCAAAAACACCGTCGTCCATCCTCGTATTATCATCATATGTTCATTATTAAATTCATCCTCCATGCACATTTCACATTCGATTTCACTTTGTTTACTTGAAATTTGCATAACAACCTTCTGGCTTACAAAAGGTGGAGAAGAAAAACAAAACCTATGAACTTCCCCGTGGGTAAAACTTGTGTAATGTACACATGGAATTGATACATATTTATGGCATTCAAAGGTGAGGACTTCTTGATTTCAAAGAAGATCTTTCTTGACTCTTCATATGCCGAACATTGGGCAACCACTATCTTCTTCTTAAAACGTACGTGTACTATTGTACCCGACAATAACACCCATAAAAAAATCGTTGATAAGTGCTTGCAACTCCATAAAATGGAAAAATTGAATTCATTAGAAAGTACAACAATTATTTGTGAAAACATTGATCAAACCAAACGTTTGTCAAATTCTGTTACACCATGTTTTTTTCAAATCCTACTTGGCCTTCCAAACAACAACAAATTAGTCTTCCCAATAAGTCAAACTCTACCCTTAAGCTTTAAGCTAATGATGCAGATGTAACATAAAGAATAATGGGTATGGAAACCAATTCACTCATCCCTCTAATACAAGTTGGAAATCAAATATGGGGAATGTGCCTCCATAGGCAACAAAGATATGACTCGGATTGAAAAAAAACAAATCCCAAAACTTACTTTCCATGTTTTGCATGTGAATAATATTAATAAATGTATTTTAATTAAATAAAAACATAGACATATCATACCATCTAGAGTAACTTTTTATTAAAATCATTTTGTAAAATTCTTCTAAAAATGTCTCGATTTACATATACAAAAGCTCTTGTAACTGAATGTATGTGCATGCATCATCTAAATTTGTGCATGTTTCTTATAAATGCATGGAAAATGTGAACACGCATGAAAAAATGAAGTAAAAGAGTTTATACTAACATGTAATCATGACTCTGGCAAACAATAAACCATATTAAGGAGCATCAAGTTTTTGAAGGGATATTCAATTTAGTGATTTCCAGTATAAGGAGTATGAAAACCACCATCAACTTGATGAATGAGGGCCATGTGAAGTTTTTCTTCTCAGTTTTATGTATGCTCAGGGGATTCATACCCGGAATAAGAGCATGGGGATATGGAGATTATGGATCCAAACTTTATCATAAGTGATTATGGCTAAAAATACCACCAAATGGTAAACGCGGCTAGAGTATTGTCATCAAACTGAGATGATGAAGTTTTTACCACAAATAAGCATGTTGTATGGCTTCTAGTGATGTTCAAAACGTTACAAGAAGTCTTTGTTTATGTAGATCATATGAGCATGAAAATTGTCCCCATGGATTACCGAAAGTGATCTTTTTGTTCATAAATAGTGAATAATTACACGTGGTTCTAAACATAAAAATAGCGTTATTCATAATTCACAATCCTCTGTCAATCTATACGGGCTTGTTGTATCTTATTTGTAACCATACTAGTTTTGTTTTCTTTTATCATGTCCAATTAGTTCTTTCATTATCATCCACATTCATTTTCATCTCATCAATTTTTCCGTATTGAATGGGAAGAAATCAAATGGACGTGTTAATGGGAACCATAAAGTTAAGACTTCAACCGTCAATCAGAAGAGAATAATTTCAGGCCTCATCATTGTGAGCCAAGGTTGGTGTCACCTTCTAGCCATTTTTCACAAAACAAAAGTAACACAAATTTGAAATAATTTGAAATACCTCTAGAGTAGAATGGTGATGTGTTTTAATGCATTAGATGATTTTCCATTCTTTTCAAAGTAAGGGATTTCACACCCTCTTCGTACGTCAATTTTTCGTTCTTAGTGGAAGGATAGGGCACCTTGTCCCTGTCTCTGCCTCATGCACATGTTTGCTAAAAGCAAAGTATTTCAACCTTTTCTTATGCACCTTACAACCTATAAGTTTAACTCATTTGGCATTTAATCATAACTAAGTAGTCCATTCATGTGGGTCAACTTATGATACATCTGTGGATTCCTCAAAGATCATGGGTTCTTACACGGTTGAACCGTTTTTTCATATGAAGTAGGAGGTTGGCGATATTGGGCAGTGCACCAATTGAACAATTTTAGAAAGAGCTTGAGTCCCCCGTATTGAATACTTTTACTCTTTTGACTTTTGTTTCCTGTATTGAATCTCAAATTAAATTAAATTTTCCAAAATAAAAGACTATTTTTGTTCTAGTGGTAATTTATTGTGCCAATTGTTATGGTATTTCATGGTTGTGTGGGTTTCATATCGCTATAGTGGTAATAATGACCACTAAACGGAGGGAATCATCTTTGTTTTACACAATTTCTAAATCTTATTCCTTAAAAAACCTCCTTTTGCACACTGATCTACTATCAAATGCTTCTTTGTTTGCGTTCAATACTTGTAGACACCTTAAAGGTCTTGACATTGCGAATGACGTACGTGGCAAACCGGTCTGTGCTCATTTGCTAAGTGCACCCTTCCCTTTATGTATTACAACAGTGCCTTACCCCATAAATAAAAGAATAATAAATGAAGAGCTCTTATTTGATGGTCGAAACGAATTCATTTTCTTGGCATGAATTTTCTGACTGAAATGATCATCCTTGATTGTCTGAATTGTTCCATCTGTATTGTATCTTCCTATTGTTTTCTGCTTGGTCCGTAGTGGCTATCTGATTGTGTCATGCGGTGCCATGCCCACGGTAGACGAGATTTAGACTTGTACTTTCATTTGTCCCATGGTGTCGTCACCACATCGGCTTGGCGGATGATGGCAGGAGGCTCGATGCGGACGTAAGCGACCATGGAGGCGTCGGGCTCAAGTGGCAACAAGCGGCTGACCACGCTGGCTGCTGTGTGGGAATGTGTAAAGGTGGGGGAGCTGTCTGATGCGGACTGAATGCTGGGCTCAATGGACGGTCGTCCGGAGGGATAAGGGCTCCCACATGTATACACGGAAGGGGTCCATGCCGGAGCGGACATTCAACACGCGGAAATGTGCAGGCGCAGTCAAGAGCCAAGAGGGCCCCATGCGGCTCCGCGGCCCTCCAAAAGTTTTCGCTTCTCTTGTCCATCTGAACTTTCTATTGAAACTATGGATATGATGTTTCTAATTCTTTGCAGTTGGATATCATTTTGGAAGNGCAAAACGCACAGGGCACGTTGCTAATCTTTGCACTTCAGCGTGGAGGCTCTGCCACGAGGAGGAGCCAGTTATCCCTCACTTACACCCGAGGGAGCCCTTACGGCATCATGGCACGATGTCCAGGATTTCCAGAGAAAACCCGACAGCGCTGCCTGGAGTACAAAGACGGGCCCGATGTCCTCTCCGTCAGAATGTGGCATCGGAGAACAGTACAAATGCAGGTTCCTGGTTCGAGTCGCGTAATCTCAAAAACAAAACTTCAAACCTAAGCATGCAATTCGCTGATAGGGGCAACACATCACACGACAACCTGGTGAGGACGGCATGGTGATGCTTCAAGCACGAGTCAGATATTCTGTACAACTTGGAAAAAATCACAGGCGACCCTAATCGCGGAACCTCTCAGAACAGCACCACGAACAACAATTCTAATCCATCCACCGCCACACCCCCACAAACCGCAGAGACGCAGTCAAAGCAAGACCGAAACACTCAACAAGACCCCAGACAACCTAAAACACAACCTGAATCAAACGGGACAAGCGGAAAAGCCCGAAAAAACAAACTATATCAAAAAGGTCCCTTACGCAACCTAACCCACTTCTTTCCAAAAACACCACAACAATTATCTAACCAAAAAGTGGCATCAAATACGCACAACATGAAGAACAACAGCCGGCAGCATACCGGCCACAAATGGACGTGTTCTACAACATCCGACACCGCTTTGTGAAAATAATCGCGGAACAACATGAAACCATCCGGACTGCCACTGAAACCCCACAAAACACGACGCAGTCGACCATGTCAACACAATCAACAAATCCTCGACCATCCCAGACAAGGACCGAGCAACCAGATACCCACCATGTCCGAAATTTAAGCTGGCATACCCGCACCTCCTAAGTTAGACACGACATGCCCAGTACGGACTAAATTAAAGCTACGATATCCCAAGGTCGGATAAATGAACAACATACCCAAATTAAAAGCTATGCCGTCGCTGCATGAAATGAAGCGTCGGAATGCTGACATCGTCATACTCCTCAAATAATGGCAACCCCCTCTTTTGAGGTGTTTGTCGTTCTTCGAGGGAGGGGTTTGCGTGGTGTTTGCGTGCGGGCATCTATTGGGCCCCGCGGTGGTGGAGGCCCAGCAGATGCCCGCACGCCAAAAATAAAACCCTCAACCTCGAATGTGAAGAGAGGTTGGGTTTGAAAGTATTTTCTCCCCAAACCAGGGGTGGTTTGTGTTCCATGGAAAAACATTCCAAATTTGGAAATGGGCGTTGTCGCTCGATCGCGATGGAGCGACGGTAATACGGGGTTTGCGCGTTTGAAAAAAAAAAGAAAAAAAAGGGTCACCGTTACATATCGATCTCGCAAGGGAGTGACGGTTGCGGTCAAGCGATGGTCACACGACCCTCGTCGCCATGCACGATCAGCGCAACATGTGCCTAATCGTGTAGGCAGCGGCAGAATGCCGACATGCACTCACTACTACGCAAGCTCAACTCGCACAATAGTCACGGACATGGTGGAGCAAGAGGTTGGTGAAAAGATGCACTTGGTTGAGTAGCGAGAGCAACAGTGATATGAGTAAGGAACCAGGGATCTCTTAGCCGTGGTTGACTGGGCCACCTACTCGAAGAGATCGATGTGGGGCCCAGTCGCCACCCTGGGGTCAGACCAAACCGATCGGCCAAAAGGCCGCCGTGGTTTCTCACACTCCAGAGCGACTGAGCATGTGGCCCCGTACGATCAGCAACCCGGGCAACAACGAGATAGAAACCACAGCATGCAAGGTACAAGAAACCACAAACCACATCGACCACGAGCGTATGTGGTGCAAGCATCTCTCGGTGTATCTCTCATGTATTAGCCATCATATGGCTCATCACCAAATGTTTGGGGCAGCAGGATATCAGCTCCAACAGAGCTGAGCATGGTTGAGCCCACCGATCTTGCACCCGGAAGAGACGCCAGTGATGCATGGCTCCATAGCTTCAGTTATGTTCAATCACCTGCAGGAATGGTGTGTGTGTGAATGGAAGGACTAAAGAGGTCAGTTGCATGTTTGGCAGACAAACCAACACCCCCCCATGACCCACAGACGAACAGCCCATACACCACACGAAGGAGCACAGCACAAGGGACAGACAAAGGATGTCAACTCAGCCAGGAGCATTGGGTGTACGCAACAAGTCATCTGCATGCACAGCTGCCTTGAACATCCCACTGCTCAGAGCTTTGGTAAGAACGTCTGCACGCTGTTGACGTGTGTAGACCTAGACGACCTGGACCTCTCCTGCGGCAATGCGCTTACGCACAAAGTGATGCTCAATGTTGATGTGTTTTTTGTGTGAATGATGCATGCCATCATGCTCAGCAACTGCCTTGGTACTCTGATTGTCGCAGCGCAACGTGATGCAGCGGATGGGCACGCGTAGCTCCTGAAGCAAGCAAGAAATCCAGACACTCTCACACGTACCTATGCCAAGGGCAACGTGCTTAGCCTCACTGGAGCTACGTGCAACACAACCATGCTTGCCGCTTTTCCACGAGATAGCGCTTCCACCCACGAGAAAGATGTAACCGGTGCGACTACGAGCATCTGCAACGTGGGCCCAGTCACTATCAGTGCAGCCATCAATCACCACAGAGGGTTGTGATCTGTAGCACAGTCCCACACGCGCAGTAGACAATGCATAGTGAAGGACACGCAGTGCAGCCTCGAGGACCTTCTGTCGAGGTTGTTGGAACAACTGAGCAGGTAAGTTGACCGCAAAGGTCACGTCCGCTCGAGTGGTGGTGGCAAGGTATAGAAGAGACTCAATCACACTGAGGTCATTAGTGACCTCGACAGTCCCCCCTAGCTGAGCCACATTGAGTGACTTCCGGAGCCGCTGCCCAATTGGTGTCATGGGTGTCGATGTAGTGGGGGTGTTAGCGAGCATAGAGGAGAAACGTTACCCCACGTTGCAAATGTAGGCAACCTGATGGACGTACAGTGTGCGACGCTGACAGTCCTGCTCGAGCTCCATGCCCAAGAACACATGAGCAAGACCCAAGTCCTTCATTCCGTAGGTGGAATGCAAGGGGTCTTTTATAGACTGAACTGCAGAGGAACTGGGTGACGCAATAAGAAGGTCATCCACGTAGACCAAGACTGCAACCAAGGAATGCGAGGGTGCACTAAAAAAGAGCACAGGGTCAACGGTGCTCCGACGGTAGCCACCCTTCTCAAGGTCGGCCAAGATCTCCAAGTCCCAGCAATGAGGGGACTGCTTGAAACCGTAGAGGGCTTTACGTAACCGCCAGACCTTGTTCGTGCCATCCGTGAAACCTGGAGGCTGCACCATGTAGGTATCCTTGCCAAGGCGTCCATGCAAGAATGCATTGCTGATGTCCATCTGTTCCAACGCCGAGTCGTGCTGGGCGACCAGGCTCAATAGAGCTCGAGCTATGGTGTAACTTCCCACAGGGGCAAACATTTTGTCAAAGTCTACGCCAGAGATTTAGGAGATTCCCTTGGTGTTGAGGCAGGCCTGGTACCTGTCAACAGAGTTCGTCAGGCTTCAACTTATGTCGAAGCACCCAGCGAGCTCAGATGGCCTTGCGGCCAGGGGGGAGGTCAACAAACTCAAAGACATCATGCTCATCCATGGATATGAGCTCCTCCTGCATGGCCTTTTCCCATAAGTATACAACAGCTGCCTCCCTTGCCTGGGGCACTGTGGTGGGCTCTGTAAGAAGCGAGGGAAGACTGCTGGCTGCAAAGCATGCGACAACATAGCTGGGGACTAAAGTATCCAGAGCACTGTGAAACTCGTGAGCCACCAGTGCATAGCCAACTGCAGAGTTGGAGTAGACCACGTCCACCGCAAGACCCAGTGTATCAAGGCCACTTGGTCAAACGATGGAGCCAGTTGTAGTGGGAGGGGAAGTAGAGCGAGTACGATGCTGAGAGGGCTGAGTAGACCGTGTGACCGAGTGCTGTGGAAGTGGATGTAGCCTTCCCCCATGAGTGGAAGGCTTAGATACAAGTGGAGGCACATATGTGACTGGCAGTGTGACACTCTCACCACAGATCACAGGTGACGAGAGAACTACGGACTATGGAGGCGACTCAACGACAGTGTTGGGAGGTGACAGTGTCACAACATCAGCAGGCCGTGGAGAATCGTAGAGAGGTACTGACACAGACTGAGAGGATGAAGAAGGAGAAGACGTTGTGGAAGGGTCAGATGAGGATGCAGGCGGTGTGCTAAGCAGAGTGTCGAAGATGGACACATCGGATGGGTCTAAAGCGGGAGGAACCGAAGCAACGAGGTGTGCGTCGGGGATAGTGGAGGGTGGAAGAGACCTACCCCCCCAAAGCCGACGGAGCGAGGACAAGGGAGAGGGTGGAGCGACATGGGATAGATCACAAGGAAAGATGTCCTCAAAGAAGAGGGCGTCACGAGACTCAACAACGCAAGCACGGTCAGGGTCCCAGGAGCGCCGGGCTTTTGACATGGCGGAGACCCCGAGAAAGGTGCACAAGCGAGCACGCGGGTTAAGTTTTCCGACACGAAGGTCCTCGGGGAGCCAAAAGTCAGCACAGCCCCAGACGCGAGCCAGGTAGAGGTCTGCAAAACAACCAAGCCATCGTTCAAATGGTGTGACATGGCCTGGGAGGGGGCCGTGTGGAACACGATTCCAGACCCACGTCATGTAGGGCATGGCTTAAAATGAGAACAGGGGTAGAATATCAGAGGCGCTGAGGAGAGTGCGAACACCACTTGCAAGTGTCCGGTTCCAAAGCTTGGACACACCGTTTTGTTGGGGCGTGTAAGGAGTAGTGGTTTGGACAGTCACACCGCGAGATGATAGAAAATGAGAGGTGGGACCAATGAATTCACCTCCACAGTCACAGTGAAAGATACGAAGACGATGACCACAAGCGACTTCAGCCTCAGGGAGCCAGGACTCAAGGGTGGAGCAAACGTCACTCTTTTGTTCGAAGGCTAAGACCCAACGCATGTGAGAAAATTCATCTATGAGAAAGGACGTGGCACCGGAAACCTCCAAGAGATTCATGAGGGAGTGGACCCATGACATCAGCATGTAACAAGTCAAGAGGTTGAGAATTGCAAAACTCTGAAGTAGTGCATGGGGACCGATGCATTTTTCCCTAAGCACAATCAAGACAATCAGGGGGACAAGGGGCTGGAAACGTGGTAGTATCAAGGCCATGGGTGGGGAGACCACGAAGCAGGCTGTCGATGGCTGCCGCATGGATGTGACACAGGCGACAGTGCAGTAGTTGTGCATGAGCGGGTGTGAGGGAGCGCGTCACATGCACATTGGCAACGGTGGCGGATGACGGTACAAACGCGGGGACACGGAACAGACGGTCACAGTGTGTGCCATATAGGAGAATGCGGCCTGACGTGTGGTGCGAGATAGGGGCAATGCCGCGATTGCATGAGAAGTCCATGCCCTGGTTGTCGAGTGTCGTAACAGAGAGAAGACTGAGCTCAAGCGATGGAGCGTATAGGACATCTTGCAAGAACAGTTCCCCCCCCGGGCCAACAAAGCGTACAACACCAACCCCTTGGACCGGGAGCAATTGGCCGGAGCCGATGCGGACAAAGCGAACAGAGCCAACAGGACCAAGGGAGACAAAGGTCATGCGCGACGAGGTCATGTGGTGGGTGGCGCCCGAATCTAGGATCCAGAAGCCACCCAGTACACGAACAGTGGAGGGGTCACGACTCATTGCGGCGAGGGTTGCGTGACGAGAGAAACACTGACCACAGGCGGTAAGACAACGAGGCAAATGCCTTGACTGCCACTCATCAATCTAGGAGACATCGGGGGGGGTGAACAACCGAGAACATGACTGGACAAACAACCACGTAATGCCCCATCAGCAACACACGCAAGAGGCTCTGACCTAGAGCCTTCACTCTCACCTCCCTGGTCACGAAGGTGGCACTGACGAACAGCGTGAGACAGTGCTGCATCCAACTGACGCTCGTTGTCAGGAGGATCCAGCGTGATGACCACCCCAGAGGATGGGCGATAGGATGGAGATGCCCAGATGGGTGGAGAGTAGGAGCCGGATGGCGGGACATAGAAGATGGGCCCACCATACCCCGGGGCCAACCCCAGGGGTACGGGAGAAGGGGTGGAGAAGTAACAATGTTGTACACGGCAGCATCGATGGCGACGGGTGCCCTTTGCCAGAGGGAGCAAAGGAAGGGACTAATGAGGTCATGCCACAGCCACCCCCCCCCCC
>SZWC01029837.1:0-23409 GCA_023375785.1 Penium margaritaceum | reverse complement strand
GAGAGAGAGAGAGAGAGAGAGAAAGAGAGATAGAGAGAGAGAGAGAGATAGAGAGAGAGAGAGAGAGAGAGAGAGAGAAAGAGAGATAGAGAGAGTGAGTGAGAGAGAGAGAAGAGAGAGTGAAAGTGATGGAGAAAGATAGAGATGTATATATGAAGAGAGAGAGAGAGAGAGAGAGAGAGAGAGAGAAAGAGAGATATAGAGAGAGAAGGAGAGGGAGAGACTGAAATGGAGGGAGATAATGTTCTACTATCTTCACTATTCAAGTGGAACAATGTTTTGGCTCACTATCTGAGTGCATGGTTTCTAAGCACATTAGAAGAGTGCTATTGCAATTACGTTTATGATCTATCCACCGTTGGAAATCTATGAAAACTTTGTTTCACAATTCCCTTCTTAATTCATTACTAATTTAAGCCCCCTTCATATCTTGTACCCTTTTCACATCATCCCTTCCTCCCATTCCTCCCAACATCTCCTCTACTTCACCTCGGCTTTAAGTTCCCCCTTTTTTGACCTACCCTCCTTTCTATTCCCCTTCTTTATTCACCTTTTCCTCCCTCCCATTGCATGGCCTCTCCCTTATCTATCCATTCCCTATCCTGAAACAAGTCAACTTGTTTAGAACTCTCTTCTTCACTCTTCTGTTGACGTCCCACTCTCCTTCTATGGTCAACTTTGTCTCCCTCTAGTTTTTTCACCCCCTTCCTCCTAACATCTTATGTCTTTTTCTATGTCTCTCCATGCATCTCTTTCCCTCTGTCTCTTTCCCTCCCAAACTCTCTCTCTCTCTCTCTCTCTCTCCCCCCCCTCTCTCTCTTTCTCTCTCGTTTTCTCTTGCTTGCTCTCTCTATGTTTTTCCCTACATCTCTTGCATTTTGTCTTCCTCCACTTCTTCTTTCCTATATTGATGAGCAATGCCCTCCCCTCGTCCTCTTTCTCTTGATATCTTCCTCCTCTCTCTCTATCCTTCTTTACTCCCTTCATGCAATCCGCCTCGCTTACATTATTCCAAAAAAATATCTTTCTCTTTTTGGAACTTAACCTTTCATATCCACATGATCCAATGTTTTGAGCTACCATATTGTCAAGTCAATAATTTGGATCCTTACATCCAATAGTATTAATCCCACAGAACTTCACTTATAATTGAGGATGCGGGGGTGGTCATGCTCTCTTGATTGTGACTATCTCGACATTGGTACATGGTGATTGTATGACTAGCCCCTTTTTTTACTTTCACATGTAAATCCCTTACAATTCTTTTGGGTTGTTCATAAGTTTTGTTTGCATAACACAAGAAGAATATGCAAATATACATGAGAATAGAAGCTTTTCAAGTCAATGGAAGAAACCAAATGGGCTGTTTCTTGATCATGATGGAGTTCTAGTTTCTTTTTCATGTAATGAGTTTTTCTGCCTACATGGAGGTTTCTTATGTTCATACAGGCCATTTTGATATTGTTACCTAGATTAACATGAAAGGTGTTAGAGTTCTACTTTTCATGGACTTCCGAGGGCTCATATTATTCAAGATAAAAATTCCCCATTTCAAGGTATGTAAAGTCTTGAATCCTTGTATCAAAATTGTTCAAAAGCCCCCTTGAAAGAAACACACCTTAAAAAATGATTTAATGGCTGCTCGACAAAATGATAATTTGAGCATTCATATGCTCTTGGCATGCAAGGTTGAAATCGAGATTTCATTTGTTTTCATGAAGGTATCCTCCACTTTTTGTAAGGTGGATGTGCCTTTTTTTAAGAAGAGAATTATTGGAATTAAAAATGAGAGGTTTTGCACATTCATTGATGCATCTTTGTGTATGGGATTTAATTTTTCTTCTTTGAGCAGATAAAGGTCATAATTAACTAAAGATAAATGATTTGTCCTTGCTATTCATGCAAATTTCGTATAAGGTTGCAAAGTATTTCTTATGTTATTAAAATTTTTTGGGCATGATCTCTTTTTTATTGTTTTCATGCTTCTGCTGATTTCAATCCACTTCGGGCTGAGAAAGGGTTCTCCTTGTTTGGGTGTAGAATGATCCTTTGGTAAAGAAATAGATCAATGCATTATCAGTATCCTAATCAGTCATCCTTCCTCCAGTTTGTTCACAGGAAAGACTCCCGATTCAATTCCTCCCTTTTTTGTTTGTGCATAACAATCTTTGAGAAAAAAGGAGCCTTGAATGTTATCTTGTCTTTGAAATCTGTTATCTTCTCTTCTCGACGACCATGAACAATTAGAAACATTGGGGGGAACGGGGGAGTGACCATGTACCCACAGAATTCTCGATATGTACCGCCATAGCCACATTTCGCACTTTAACCAGGCCACTGCCAATTTCGAAATTTTTCGCTTCATTATTAACGCTGTATCCAGCAATCACGAAAAAAATTAAGCTATATCCGAATTTACACGGTATGTTGATGCCGCATGCCATCCATCGACAACATGCTGACGTTGTCAATGTGAAAGAAAAACGGGAAACCCCTCTATTGAGGGGTTTGCGATGTTTCTTAAGAAGAATTGCAATTTTTTTGAGTGGGGGGTCTAAAAATTATGATGCGTTGAAAGGGAACCTGCTGGGCCCCGCTTTCGTGGGGCCCAACAGGAGCTTGCACAAAAATAAATCCCTAAACCACGAGTGTGATTTGGCGTTGGGTTTGAAAGCGGTTTGAATGGATAAAAAAGGGGTTTGCTTCTCTGTTTTTTTTAAAGAAGGCAAATGGCTCGGGATTCTGGTGAGTGGGGGGGGGGGAAGCAATGGGGATGACACATCACCCCCATCGCTTTGCTCGATTGGCAACTTCAGTCGCTGATTGCGCATGGCCATAAAAATGGATATCGCCTCACTTTTTTAACTTTATTGATATGAATTTTCTAATGTTTAATTGACGGGCATCTGAAGCTTGCTTTGACGTTTGCATGGATATATGAGCCATCTCGCCCTGGGGCCCTTGGGGGAATCATCTACAGCAATGGATGAAAATCGAAATCAAATGCTCTACGCCAATGTCGATTCTAGGTGATGCTTCGTTTCTCGCTGTGGCCGGAATGCTTGTCTTTTTCTGGGGATGCACTCGTCGTTAAGCTGATCTCTCCTTTCCACTTTGTCTGGAATGGCGTTTCCCGTTTACCCACTACAAGGAAACCGCTACTGCGGTTTCCTTGGAGTGAAGCACCTGACCTTTTGTCGCAAACTTATCGCCAACTGGAGAAAAGAGAAGGAAGAACAAACAAACAGTGGAATGTTGGATTCTCCAGCCCGATACTGTTGGGCCGTCGATACCTCCCGAAGAGCCCATGGATTAAAACTACGAAAACAGCTAGCATTGAGACTTTAAACACGTGTGGGAACGTCTCAGGACGGATAATCCCATCAGCATGTGGTTCTCGCACTCTGATTATTCTCATATTGCTGGAAAATCTCTATCTAATGAGCAGGATCGACTGTCAAGAAAGTTCGATTCAGTGTACAAAGTCCTAAACTGAAATTCTAAGTTGTAGACTGAAAGTCTAACATAAATGAATGTAACCAGAACACCGCACGTCAGATATGAAGTGTTGTCATATTTGAAAAATGTTGAAATGAATCCAGGAAAATATCACACAAGATCAACGAACAGTGCCGCAGTAAAATCGCGTCATCCAATTGTACAAAGATAGAACATACAATTTTTGGGTGCCCTGAAAAGGTTCGTGCGGCTGATGGCTATCTGAAGAAGGATCTGCCAAGAAACCATGTCATGCATCCTCCCTCCCTCCCTCTCTCCCTCCCTCTCTCTCTCTCTCTCTCTCTCTCTCTCTCTCTATCTATCTTCCCCCTCAATAGATCTATTTCAATCCATCTGTACAAATCTCTTGCTTTCCCCAAACTCCTCATTCACTTAAACATTATCACATTTCTTCTTTCTCACCATAACTCCCAAAATAGGTTGATAAGGTACCTTTACACTAACAAGAAAATTTGAAGCTTTGAAATGCTTTCTTTCTCAAGTCCTTTATATTACGAGAGGGAATACCAATAAGCTTTACATTAATGTGATATAGGAGAAATAACTTCCTGCATTTCAAAATGAAGTTTTCTTTTCAGTTGTCATGAAGTTTCGAAAATAATGAACTTATAAAAACAACTTGCCCAAACCGAGTCGTAATTCTACAAAAACATTTCCAACCATATCATAAGCTAAAAAATATAGTAGGCGCACCAAAGAAATCAATGAAAATGCATTTTCCATCCACCTACATGTATGAACATCCACTCAGAGGACGTTTAATATGTAAAAAACAAAAAATCAGTACTTATAACAAAACGAATTTTCAAATCAGAGCTGATTATTCCCTTAACAAAAAAAATTTGGTACATCAGAGATTTCATGGCACATTGTATGTGCTCTTCATGAAATTATGTAAAGTGATTGTATGAACTTGTCCAATACACAAGTTTCGCGCACTAAGACCATACAGAAAAAGATTATATTCAGTTATATGGGATAAAAATGAATTCTTGCTTTGAAACATGAGACAAATTAAGTGCACTTAATACATTCTCACTATGATTTTCTACAACAAATGAACACATAAGACACATACACAAACCACAAGCACTACCATAATTCCTCAAATGGCAATTTGCCCATGTAAGAAGAATACCATACTGTTCTTACACATTTGAAATAAATAAACACACTAAGTGCACTCCACCCCTACTTTTGTATATTGATTTAACATACTTATAAAATACGTCGTTTTCCATCCCGGGTTCCTTCCCAAAGAAGACCCTTATTGGTCATATAAAACAAAAGAAAGTATACCTTAATGAATGAGACAAACCAACACACAGATTGTGCTCTGAGAGTACTTTTACATGACTAAAAGCACTTGTGATTAAGCTATCCTCATGCACAAGGATCCTTTTTAAGAAAACATTGTTGTGCCTACCTAGAAAAAAACAAAGGTGTACTAAGACACATGAGGAAAAAATAATATACTCAATGTGATCCAACTATGCTTTTCTACTGGTCACTAATCTTACACACTGCATACACTAAACCCATGTTGTGAAAATTTTTCTATGAGGATAACAAATTGGCAATAAGATATGGAAAATGAATTTCCCATAATAATGTTCAGGCCTTTAGAAATGGGTGAAAGCAACTTCTTTGTAAAGTTTCAAAATCAATGCATAAACTAGAAACTAGAAAAGCAAAGAAAGAAATACCACCATTAACCATAGAGCAAATATGAATTTGCAAAGGTCTACAAGATTCATGATTAAATCTCACATTCATTGTCAATTTGGCTCTATATGATGTGAAAATAGGAAATTTTCTAATCGAATTTCATCATATAACAGATCTCGAAAACAGATGACCAAGATACTTCTAAAAACAAGGCCTTTTTTTTAAAAAAACATTGTTTGTAGACCATTTAAGAACAGTTCATGAAAATAGTTTACATCACACAATTGTCAATGTGCTTGAAGAATAGTTTAATTACGAAAAGATTTTAGTAAACTTTGTCATTTAACACTTGAAATCATGAATTTTAAGTTAACACTATAACCATACATTAGAAGGACAATGACTTGCTTTGAATTTCTTACAACACTTTATAATCTGGTTTTGTTCACATATAAAAACTGAGATGACATTCTTTTTAACGTTGTTTCTTTGCTGGAAGCCATATTGTATGCCCTGGCTTAAATAATTCTTTACCATGTTGACATTATGATTGCTCCACCCCCAAATAGGTTTAATTGCACCTTGCACATACAAGAGCCTCATGATTCAAGGGATAAAATATAACTTCCAAACAATCTAGCCAAAACGAGTAAATGACATCAGAATTTGATTCAATGAATAATTGTTCTTCGTAATAATGAACATAAATTCTATGTTAAGATTCCATCACAAGATAGTACAACGTAAATTAATAACTGTATCCCAAATCCTGGTAAATTCCTCACAAAAAGATTAATTTTCCATCAGTATTTTATCCATATTGGGTATTAAGTCAGAATCTAGAGGTTAAATTATTTACAAAAATCGGTGGTGTCCTTTAAGTTCACTAAGTTAAAAAACGCTCAATAAAAGAATGATCATATGATTTTTCTTAATGAAGCAAATACATAAAAATTAAGTTGTAAGGATTGTGATACAAGCATGCAAACTCTATGTGTATCAACGTTAAATGTTTTCTTAAAAATATTCGAAAAACAAAATGTGGAGAAAAAGATAATACATCCATTTTCAGCATGATTTATACATAAATGTAATGAAATCAAACATAAAATTACAACATTGTGATTAATTTTGTGTAAACTTATATCTTGGAAATGCCACGAGTAATGATTGTACACCATCTTTCGCAGCAATCAAACTTCCATGCATTGCATGACATACGTGATTTCAGAGAAATAGATGTCTTTACCTAATCATATTACAAAAGAAGGATTGATCTATTGTGCTATCATCTCATTTTTATCCTTCCATGTCTTCATGTTCAATGGATTCTCTAGATAAACAATACCATATGATGTTATACTCGACTTGAAGTAAACTCTAACTATATCAACAAGGCTTCGAAATCGGACCATCAACCAATGAACATATGCATAAAATTCCACTACTACAATGTATACCATGAATTGTAATGTTTTTGGTGTATATCATTTCCTATGGAAATATCACACTTGCATATTACACTAAAGCACTAGATGTAATACTGTCATACTCTTATTTTGTAAAAACATACAATACATGAATTGGTATGTGTCATTGCCTTAAAAGTGCTTCTCCTATCAGGAAACACTAAGAAACTATCGTAAAAAAATCCCTATTTGACTCATACATTGTAAGATCAATGTATTCCTAACACATATATGCTACAACCATGCCATCTATTGTTTTCAAGAGTCTTCATGAATAATTCACATGATAAGAGTAAGAGCATGAACCAAATTTATAGAAATTCAGTTGAAGTCAACTATATCATCAACAAAAGCACCATTAATAGATGGAAAAACATGAAGATAGACCATTCAAAGGGTTGAAACAACATAAAATAGGGGAAGCTCCCCTTGTTGTCTACTATTGTGTGGTTTCTTTATAGATACCACTCATTTCATCAACACATACGTGAATGCAATAGGATTTTCTTACTGTATAGCCTCAAATACCATTCAGCATTTTTCAGATTCTAATGTTCTAGAAATCTCCGCAAGTTCTGAACCGTAAAAAATACTTGTGAAAAGAACATGAAATAGTAAAGTTTATGCACCATTTTTAATAAAAGTGCAAAGAAACATTTTACACAATCAAAAGATTAAACAACAAACGTCTTACTTAATGTTTTCACTCTCACAAAAGTTTCTTAATATCAGCCAAGAATTAAGTCATGTAAGCTCTATTAAGAACACAAAAAACTTCTGCTTTGCAATCACATCTCCATCACCAGAAACTTCACATTAACTTATGTCGGAGTTAAAGTCCTTTACCGAAGCTTCATTCATGTCATTTGGAATTGGGCATAGCCCTATAGTAAGGAAGAAGAAATAAATTCATTTTGGAAAAGAAGAAATAGCCAATTTTACATGAATCAATTTTCTCAACATTATAATTACACTTTAAAATAATTTGAAAATTCATCTTTTTGCCAAGATTTAACACATTACCCTTCATAAAGATAAAGATGCACCTCATCATGGAAATATTTCTTTTTGAATACCTTTTGGTTTCCTTATGGATAGGTTTAAAAAATAATCATTGCAAGATTTCTGCTAAAGGATGACATTAAATGTTTTGGTGGATTCAATAGTTCATCATTTTAAGACAAAATTACAGATAGTATGTGAATGTTTATGCAACATGCGATGGGAACCAAAACACCTCACTTCCAAAGCAAATCATGGTAGACTTTCAGAAAAATCGCTTATCAAGATTTAGTGAATAGGAGGGTGACTCATCCATAGTGAACCATCCACCTAATGATCAACTCTTGTACTAGCTAACGTGGTCTTCCCTCACAAGTCATACTTAATGGCACAATTGTGATTGCCTGCCATGTTTGAGAAGCTATTATAGAAAATATATCTCATTCATCATGACCCACAAGCATGCCTCCACTTAGTTTAATGTTCTAGTCAATTGTTAGACAAGCACTCTTTATGAAATGAACACGTCCATGCTTCTAGAAGCTCATGTAGAAATCTATCAGTTAGTGAATGGATTTATGCAAGAAGTTTGGATACAGATTAATATCTTAAACACCACTTTTCTAGTAGTTAAGCCATTCAAAGAAATACATAACACGAATCATGCTTTTGAATTGACACGAACCTAGTACAAGGAGGATCAAGCGTGTTATTCAAAGAAAACTTAACATAATGGCATACCATTTTATGACATTAAAAATCAATTAGCACAATTTATTCAATCATCCTTCACCATCATTCAAGTCACATGTGCAAAGCAAAACAGTGGATCACACCAAACCTCTAAAAGTCATTTTTCATCGCACTCTTTGTCTTTTTTGCAAAAAGAAGTTGAAGAATGTGATACAATCATAACGAAATCTACAGAGTAGGTGATAAAATATTGTGTTAATATGTTTTATGTTTGTACTTGATCACAACACATGCATCATACACTACGATGAAAAAATATCAAGTTATGTTAAATTCCATTTCATTTCGAAAAAAATGCGACAAGTTTACTCTTCTCATGTAGCAAATTTCAAATGACAGAGGATGATAGAAATTCTAAGGACATGCTGATAACATCCCGTCATAGTGTCGATGTAGTATTACACTGACATCGACTTATTGAATGCTATACATATTATGATGTGGTTCATTAGAATCCCCTTAAATACCTCAATTGAAACACAAGTGTAGCACAAACAACTCAAGAAATCCTAGAAAGGAATTTTGCTATACATTGGAAAACACATGAAGATTCAATCACCCCTGAATCATTTACTTCAAATCATTGTAAACCGTACACAACCATGCATAAGAGATCTCTAGAAAATTTCCACTAATGCTCGTTGTGGAAACTAGAAGATACTAGGGACATCCGAAAAAAAATTGCATGTTTCCATGACCCTTCAATGTAAGGGAGCTCACATAAATTTTCATTTCTACGAGTTTTGCCTTCATGTATACTCGAGATGCATAACAAGAGAAGAAATGTTTAAGATTAAAACTTAAAAGGATTTTCCGTACGTTTCTTTAGGATTTCTATAAAAATATAATTTGTTTTTTTTCGTTTAAAACTTCTACAATTACCATTTAAGATTTCAAGAAGTCCTCAAGTGTCACAAGATTTAGAGATCTACTTCAAGCTATCAGTAGAAATGTCTGCCTTTTGTTGATATATGTTGAAAACATGTAAGGCGGGAGATGACTAGATGTCTTGGTGGCTGTTAGTCAAGGCTTAGATTATATAAAAAACATAGATTGGTTGTTCCCTCCTCCGCGCCCTACCCTTCCTTCATGCAATCCAACAAAGCATGTGTTGGAAGTTTACGAGGAGGTGTACATTCCATTGTATGCTCACATTTTGCAAATGTTACCTAGTTCATCCCAACGGAAGAAAGTTCAAAAAGATTTCATGTTCTCACTTCTGTAGTTTTCTTCCCACAACAATTGCACATGATATGCAATTCAACATGCAACCCCCATAGGTACTTGACTGGTGGCAATGTGAAGTTGGAGGAGGGGCGAGGGGTACCAAGTGTTGGGTCCAACATGCTATCACCCATCGCCCCTTAAAGTGACTAAGGTATGCTACAAGTGAACAATAAACTGCACGTGAAACATCACGCAAGTCGACACATAGTGCATTAAGGTGAATATGAGGGATCCACAAAGAAACATCGTCAATTTGTCAAGTATTGTGTTTCAAATTGGTGTTGGATAACTTCCTTCCTTTTTTTCTATGGTCGCAAGACACAAAGAGAATACTTAATCTAAGTTTTGTATTGAAAAGCTTTTTCTTGCATCTGGATGCATATAGAAAAGGGGAAAAACATCCAATAGAGAAACCTTGCAACAATGATTGGGAGTATTTTTCTGGTACGATAGCTTGTTTGGTGTGATTTTGAAGGATTATCAACAAACGAGTGATAACTTGAAAGCTGGGCAACCATGCTCAATGAGAGCTAGGTTTAATAGTTTAATGCTGTTACATATGTATTAAGAAGGAAGTGATTGTCCAAAAATGGATCTGGTGCGGTGTATATTAAGAAAAACGGAATACTAAAAATGAAAGTGTTTTGTAGAAAAAAGAAGACTCACAAATTATAGTTTATGGTCAATTTCACATAAGTATTTGGTTTTCCTCTCAAACATTTTGGAAAGTAAAATTAGTAAGAGGTTAGGTTAGTTTTAAATTACCTCATTTAAGTCCAAAATATATCTTTAATCTCCTTCCACAAGTTTTTAAGGACTTTTGTAAGATTGAATGCAAAGGAGTTATTGTCTTTCAACAATTTTCTTTTATTCACCTCCACATACATTACTCACATGCACTGTCACCTCATATCCCCCATTCTTACCTAGCTTAAGCCTTGCACATATCATGCACAGGTCGTCTTTTTGTCATTCTCCAACAAGAAAATACAAGGATATCCCTCACGGAAACATACAAAAGTACAAATTATTACACAGAACAAATATCTTAAGTTTTATCCTGCTTACACAAATCTTTGTTCACCGGGTGAAAAAAAATCAAACTCATGATCCATCACTTGTTCATTAAATTTGAAAAAAATATATTTGCTACTGCTCATATCAATATCTAAATTTTATTCTTATTATTTATTTGTACTTAAAACAGCAGATGTCCTTACATGATAAGTGAAGATGAAACGATGTTGTCAAAAGTGACATACACAAGCATGTATTTGTATCCCCACTATAGATAGTGTTTGGCATAGTTCGCAATGAACTTTTCACAATCCTTTTTCATCATAATTTAATTCCATGCAATTGTGTAAAAACATATGCAAGGTTAACCCATCTTAAGATAAATCTTCATAATCACTCCTCACATGCACTTTGAGTCCTTGAACACACATCCCATCCACTCACCTCTCGTTCTTTCCACATAACACAATACAATAGTGTATAAATGTATTGGGGATTTCTCATCTTAACATACATCATCACATTCACTCCCCAAATACATGTTGAGCCCGCATCTCAGTCCATCTCCCATCCAAAAGTAGCCCTATCCGAAACATGTTTTAAATTTTCTACCATTACACATACACCTAATACACACATTTATATGCCTCAACATTCACTCCCCATCAGCACTTCCACTCACACGACCCACCCTCCATCAACATCAATTTAAAAAAACATGAATTATACACTAGTGCATTATTTTACTCACAAGTACTTGTTCATTCATATAGATCCTTATGCAATCCCCATACAAATTTTCACGCCAAACCCTTACTCCCGAACAAACATTCTACCACCAACAAAAAAATCTGCACATTCACTTCCCACATGTACTCTTAGCTCCTACCCCGTCCCCTCCCACCAAAAGCTTGCCTCATCCTCAGCATGATATATATTTAAATACGATTTCATCAACACCATATTCACTCATTCATACACATCCACATTAATTTGCACTTTTTACAAGTCATCGCATGTGCCAACCTTTCAAAAAAGATATTTCATATGCCAATACATTGCTTTAATCATAAATAATTTGTTAATGAGCACACCTTCTTACTTACTCTTAATTTTTACAATTACCCCAACCTTCCACTCCCCAACACCCATTCCACTACCTAACTATAGCTCAATTGACAAAACATTGCATACATCTTCACATTCACTCCTCACATGCATGCTTAGTTCCTGCCCTATTTCTCTCTCACCTAAAACTATCCTTACCAAAAGAAAGTTAACATTTGTGTACGATTTCATTTATACCACCTCCGCATTCAATCTCCATATAAACTTTCACCAAACAAGCCCCTCCCATCCACCTCCAGCTAAAAAAACAAAGTCAATCTAATAGTGTATTATTTCAATCGCATAAAAACACTTCCATTCATACAACCCCACATTATCTTACCATATGCATTGGCGCTTAAACCCCAACACCTTAAGACACATTCCATCGACCAACCTCTAGCCACACCAACACAGCATTGTACACTTTTGTGCATCATCCTACAGCCTTCCTAAGACAATGATTCCCTTTTACACACTTCTTCTACTGTATGAAAGTCATTTGAGTAACTCTACCTTGGAAAGCACCAATAGATGTAAATTCAAGTAACCTCATTGAAGAATGATTCTAAAATCTAATCTAGTCAAGAGGTTTTGCAAGGATTGTTTGATTAAACGTGTTATCAAGGTTAAGAAAAGGCAAGCATCATTGTGGCTAATTTGAATCACTTCGTGTTTCAAACCAGTTAATATGAAGAAACAAATGACATCTTTGAAAACTAAACGTATTTCAATTGTAATACCACAACACAATCATGCTTAACCTTGCAATACTCATGGACTACAAAGAACAATAAATCATGAATCAATTCTTTTGACATGTGTAAATGGTTAGTAACATTTACATAAAGGAGTATACAAAGCATGATACAAAGGAGATTGAGATTGTGAGCTTAAGGGATTCAATGTCTTGGAGAAGACTTCTCCTTTGGTAGAACAAGCTTTAAAGCCCCTTAAAATTGTTTATAATCCATCAATATAATTATAACAATATCTTTATTATACATGATAATTCTTATTAGAAGCTTCAAGGACATAAGTTCCTTATAAATTTCAATGATTTCTAAATGATTTTCTCATCACAATTCATTCTTGCATATACTGTTCAAGCTGCAATGGAACTCACTATTATTTAGTTTTCTTTGAAAAAATATAGCATAACCATAGAACATGACCATAGAACACATAAGCCTTGCTTGGCCTTGTATTCTTTTCAAGAAGACATTATAATACATATATATTTATTCGATGTTCAGTTTGAAAAATGAATCTGTGTATAGAAGCAAGCCTGCTTCTATCATTGAAATTACTATGTATGCTTGGATTCACCTTAGGTTTAAGCCATTGAGAGCCCTTTATTGGCTGCGCAACCTATTTCTACCAATTTCAATTCATTGGTAAACATAAGCCAAAAAACGAGACTGCAATATTTTTTCAGTGGATAACATCGATGAAGCATATACGTCATTTTGTAAACATGACATTAGCCACATGTTTGAAGAGGAAAGCCATTATTTTCATCAGAAATGTTTAACCATATGAAAACAAAGTGAATGAGATTCCCATTTTTTACATTCAATGACGCCTCTTGAATGATATTGAAAAAACACCACATGTTTTATATTTTGTAAAAACAATTGTACGCCCTTTAAAAAAACACGTAGATCAAAATACCAATATTCCTTAAATGTTTCTCAAAAGTGAGCAAAACATTCATAGTACATGTTAAGAAAAATTACGCATAGTTTTGTGTTGACTGAATTGGGTATTTGGTATACGGACGCTAAGACGATGCGCAATGGAGAATGATCACCTAATATAATTTATAAGAAGGAATCCACGTTGGTGCATGTATGAAGGAAATCAATTGAAGGTAACATTTATTACCAATGATTTTCAATTAACTTAAGAATATCCAAAATTTCCCAGACGTTTCCTCCAAAACAACTAGATTTTCGAGTACACGTTTTCTTTCTTTCCAAATGCTAGCCTTTTCTTCTAAATTAGAGCCATGCCGTGTGGACTGTGCAAAGCAAAAAAAACTGTCAACGATATGTACACAACGTGATTTCTATGTTTGCTTAGATTCATAAGGTAATTGGATCATGTATTTCCATCACCGTGGGTACAAGGATAGGTCTAGTCAAAAAGGAAAACCCTGAATCAGAAAGAAAGAAACATTATACAGCATAAGGTACTTGAGTACCTCTCTATGGATGGATGTAAGGGGTATACTAAATAATGATATGTATCAATTCGTGCATACACAAGAAATCACCATATCACTATATGCACAAAAAAGTCATGAATGAAATGAAATTTCTTTATATTTTATTGACTCATGTTTGGAAAAACATGGATAATTCACGAATGGCACTTAAAAAATTTGTTCATCCCTGATTGATGTACCACGTCTACGTAGGTTATCTTTACATGATTTTTTACGAAAAAACATTTATCATAAAATGTTTACAACCTAGAATCATACAATGTCTTCACTTTGGTTACATGACACCAAAGACTTCAATTATGTCATCCACCTCCTTTTATGATTGAAGACACATTAGAACAATATGTCAACAAGGGCACGAGGAAACCCTCAAAAGTTAGAAAATGTACTTCATTCTTGTGTATGGAAATATCACATCTATTAAAAAATCTGTAATGTTATACATATCTTACTTGAAAATTTTTCATGATTTGTTGGTCTTTATATAAATGCCACGTTATTTGAAAGAAATCTGCTGTTAATTAAATGAGGTCTTAAAATGTAATGGTATCTTTCATGAGGTCGTTGATTCCCATCATCCCCTTCATCTTAGCTATGGACTCAACTGATATGTTCCCTTAAATTCAAATAATCCTTAAAGAAAGGAGTTTAGCACTTGCTTAACCTCAAAACATTAAAATTGTTGTTCAAGTTTTGAATATGATTTAAGATAAAGAACTTACAAGAAGCATTGTATTACATAACTTTTAGCATATAATTGTAAAGTAAATTACATAGTTGTATATGAATAAGAAGAGAATTTTTAAGGTATTAAATCATCAAGAGTGGCAGAATCATAAGGAATTTAGTCTTTCACAACAAAGTGCATGACAGTTCCATACACAAGTCAAAAAATGTTCCTAGAAGGGAAATGATAATCTCCTAAGAGAAACCAAGAAATATTTTATTTTGTTGAAAGTAGGATAAAAAGAATCAATAACCCGATCATTATTCTAAACACATTAATGATATCTGTTTTGGTGCCTTCGCACTCCTTCAATCAAGGAAAAAAGGTTTGATGACCTGTTTCACATTGTGTGTAATCAGTTTTAGTGCCATTTTGAGCAATTCAAATGTTGGGTGCTTAACTTGAGAAAAAAAGGATATTTTCAAAATAAAGGCATGAATATCTCGAGCAAAGAATATTTAACGCAATGTGTTTGAGCGGAATTTGTATGAATAAAATGAAATTTGTAAATTTTAAAACATAAAAAAAAATTGTAGCTTGATCAAATGTTTTGACCATGTTCTTTTAATTTTCAGTATTCCTTTAAAAATACAATTTTCAAAATATGAACCTGATACAAAGAGTAAAAATATCACTATTCACACAAAAAGGGTGACGAATACATAAAGTGTTGTTATTATAGTTAAAAAGAAGAGCGGAAAACAAAGAATGGAATATATTGATCAATGTAAATTACGTTTTCCTAATCCATGAAGCAATCCAATCATCAACCAATATCTTCAATCATTTCAAGAATAGATAACTTTATGTATGAGGACGAATTTCTTATTTCATTTGAACCTTTCATCTCTTTTCAATCCTTCACCTTAAGGTACGTCAAATGCTAAAAAATACAAATTAAGATGATGTCTACTATGTCTTAGCTAGAGATCAAAAGAAATATAAAATCCAATTCAAATCTATGCAAGCCACTACATCGTTTATGCTAAACGTTATGTCCTTTTATGGAATCCAAAACACGATAAGAACTCAATGGAAATGGCATGTTGAGTATAATTGAGCTACCTTTGGCAGGTCCAACATAGCAGGACAACCTTCTGGACCAAACATTTATGCCATACTGGCTTGTCTTTCCTTAAGATGATATTAAACATGAACAACCTTATGGACCACTAAGGACACATGTTCATGTAGACCTGTCAATATGCATTTTCATTGCACATATACTACAAAGCCCTTTCATGGAAAACATCAAATTAGTCTATTTTTGTATTGCCTATGACTTGATTACGTGATTTTTCATCCAGAGTTTGTTCCATTTCTGTTTTGTACGGGATGTCCACAATTACTTATTCTGGATTAACTTCACTCAAGCTTAACAGAATAAAGTCATTTGATTAGTTGCAGCTTTTAGATTTTGGAAAAGGGTTTCATTACACTATGGGATGCCTGATATGTAGGTAGTGATATTAGTTCTAAGTATGACTTCATAGAAATCATTGGAATTGTTCATGGATATTTGTAATCATACACATTTTTCATGCATGCTAAAGAAACATTGGAAGCTTATGCACATTCGAATCATTGTCATTTGAGAGGATTTCATCCAATGGTAAAAGGGTATACCAAGGTTTTGTAAGATGCAATACATCTTAAGGTGTGTAGTACTAGGAAAATGTGATTTAATGTTGGGGCTCGAACTGGAATCAATATGTTTCAGAACACATATATTATATGTTGAAGAACTGAATATTTGAAGATAATTTCTTTTGGTTTTTTTTTGGACGTTTCTTTTTAACAAATGTGTCAATTGAAAGTATTATGATGCATCTCTTGAACTTCATTTTTGATTCATGTAGAGAATATCTTCCAAATTTCCATAAGATGTTTTCATCACCTCCACACGTGTAATAAAAATTTAAGTGTACATAAGATGATTATGGAGAAAAATCCTCGAAAAAAGATGAAGTGCATTGGAAATTATTATCAATGATGTGAGTGATTAATGCCATTTTGCTTAAGGATTCACTTCATTAGAATTGGATGATCTTAAGAAATTATTCTTTGTTTACGAATGATGTTAGGATCTCAGTATCCACCCATCTGGATTCCATTGTAAGGATCCACTATTCTCACATTGTTGAAGGCATTTCGAAGGGTTGGGTATGAACAAATTATGCCAAAAAGTGAAAAAGAAATATGTACAATCTTATAAGGATGATATGCAGAGTAATAAATAATTTGATTTGTTTCCTAATGATCCTTACAACATACATTGCACGCTTGATCTCACATGTTTGGAGTGGGTTTCTCTCTTTTATGGTCCTTTGGGTAAGGTGACTTTAATGGAATAGACCAGAACTATTTAGGTGTGACATAACCAACCAAGGATTACATCTCAAAATGATCACCTTTGAGACATAGTTTATAAAGTATTAAGTTTTACGTAGCAAGGTTATTGTATCCTCCATGCAACGTGTTTTGAGGATGCGATACGCTTGTTCTTTGTCTCATAAATAGGTTTATGGTAAAAGATCTGTATAATGTGTATTTCTTTGAGTTTAGGGCAATTTGTTTTCTTACATGTATATTGTTTTGTGTGTTTTACTTACTTTTGTCATGCTTGCATCTGTTCTTTCATGTTATCTTATTCAATGTAGGTGCCAAAGTTGTGAAGGTGCATGAGGAAAACAATGATGTTGTGATTCCTCTAACAAATTGTGTTGTTTCAATTTTAATCATTTGTTACCGGGAAATGGAGTTCGTTTCTTATAACAATCTCATAGCCCCTCATTTTTTTGTTGTTTTAACCATCATATTTTTGGAATTCATTGTACTGAAAAAACTTTGCTCATAATCCATTTGGAATTTTTCATCTTCGTTATAGCCCTCCATGGTTGGACATTCAGAATATATTCGATCCCTTTTGCTGATTTCCTTATATTTTCTTTCAGGTTGGACATATTTCACTTCGTTACTTGTTATGAACTTTTTTTTTAATTGGGCTCTTTTTGGCTAAGTGAAGCATAGAATGTTACTCACAGGGTAGATTTATAGATAGGCATGATAGTTTTTTTCCCCTTTCCTTGAAAATTTCTTTGGTTTTTTATTCTATTGGCCCGTGTTTTTCATCTTACATTTTTTAGATTTTTTTTGGCTCATTGAAACCCGTTGAGAAAGTTATTGAAACAATTAAACACCGTTTTTAACTCAAATCAATGTACTGCTTCCTCATGTTTGCTTTCAAGCACCTCACAATCAATACATGAATATTTCTGTGTATCACTAGCTCCCTTTTAATGTTAGTGCTTTGCATGCCATACCAACTTTTACCTTAGAACAAAAAACAGAAAAATCCTTTGAAGGTTCAATTTCAATCATCTTAAGGTCTTATGTTACATTTCGGCTTTGGCATACAATGGAGTTGGTGGAATTGTGATGTAGAATGTTCCTTTCAAATAAAAGTTGGGTTTACAGAATGTGCAATTGCATCGGAGATTTAATTCATGTATGAAAAGTGTTATGATAGCATGCTTTACCACAGTATTAGAGATGTTAGTGTCACATTGAATAAATTTTGCCACGGCTGGACGATGTGTTTCAAATTTGTGTAAGAGGACGATGAGATTGATCTCATCAAACGTTTTTACATCATCCATAAAGAAAACCAATTGTGTTTTTTCATTTCACATGAGGCAATGTAAGCAGACGTTTTGCATGCCTATGGAGTATACGTTTTCAGAACACACTTTATAGATGATTCAATTAACATCTTATGAGAATGCGGTGTTTATTGGTTTCTTTGGCCATTCATTTTCTGTAAAAGTTCAAGCAAGGCTCTTACCACATTTAAAAAATCATCCTCTCATTTCGAAAATGCACCTGAATAGTGGCTCATTGAACGTATGTTGAATATCTCATGAAATTTGCTTAACCATTTGTGAAAACATTTGTAAGAGGAGCTGATATCATTTTTGTTGGTTTGTTTTTCATGTTTTCCTGAGTTTCTTTCCTCCATGGCGCTGCTTTTATCTAAAAGACTACTAAAGAACCTCTCTGTTCTCATTTGTTTCCTACTACATAAACGATTATCATGTTTCTTAGATAAAGATCATGTGTTGTTTGTTTCCCTTAACTTCATTTGACTTTGAGCAAACTATCCTGTCGATGAATTTCACTGTGAAACAGCTCCTAAACAGTAGAGGCATATCCACACTTGGCAGTGGTGTCCGTTGTCAAGATTCAATCTTGACCATATGGAATCATGCTTTTTCAATCTTTTTCGAGTCTGTTTCATGAGCAACGGATGAGAATGTTGGAGTAGTGCGTTGGAATCATGCAAGTTATTGCGGGAAGATATGTTTAAAACACCAATGCATGTCCATGCGAATTGCACATGTAGTCTCATGAACAGTGGAACAGGCTATCCGAGGTTTAAGGGCGCTTCCCATTTCCCCCCTCCAGTTTCAACCTTCCCCTCATCCAGCAACGCCTGAAGGCATAGAGACGTGTCGTCCAACGACCCCAATATCCTCAAACCCAGCCCCAGGCAAGCGAAGGAAAAGTCTTCATCAAGACTCCCCGACTAGGGCCGAGTTCAGGAGCCACCAAGTTTTATCTTGCATCGATTGGGGGCCCATGAGCGCGTGGATGCAACATTGTGAAGATCTTTCCCGCACATCATCGATGCAACATCGTAACAATGCATCTACCGCCAAAACCCCCCCTTCGTGTGCCGTGATTCCCGGATGACTTATGTTGCCACGAATAAATCGATTAACATGCGCGACGACAGATTTGAGCCCACGACCCACGGCGTCAGTGGCAATCCCGCGACGCGAATGATGTTGACCCGCGATGCGGGCGCGCGCATCGTCAATGCGTATTGCACAGCGTCCGCAATCGCGCGAGTCGGTGTCGAGGCGCCTAAGCTCTGCATGGCCTGCTGTACTAAATGCGGGGTTTTGAAGGATACAGACTACCAGTACCGTCGCCTCCAACTCAGCAGCCACAATGGATCCAGACCAGCAGGCCCGTCGTGCACGCGCGAGAAACCTCCTCGTGAGGCGAGCTCTCCAACTCCGACTGGTGCTTCTCGTCATGATGCGGGCATTGTTCACAGAAATGGCGAGGCACTTGGTGGCGCGCGTGAACAATGGTGCAATGCACACGGGTGCATACGGCGGCCTACCATGGCTGCAAGAACTGCTACGCGGCCACCCACAACGGTTCTTCAACATGTGTCGGATGACACGAGAGTCGTGGTATGACATTGTGGGATTCATAAGAAGCAACACCGCCATCCGCGATACTCGCTTGAGCGTTGAAGAAAAGTTATTCATGTGGGTGCAGTGTGTTTGTCATCACATGTCGTTCCGGGAGCTTTGTGAGAGGTTCCAAAGATCCACATCTACAGTCTCTTCCGTGATGCGTCAAGTTTTTCACGCCTTGAACAGTGTGGCGGGTGGCGTTATACGCCAACCCGGTCCGGACGCCCCACATCCACAATCTTGGGAGGGTCGTCGAGATTACTTGCCGTGGTTTGCGGATTGCCTAGGAGCCATAGATGGTACACATGTCCCGGTCATTGTACCAAACTTACGTCGTGGAGCATTTGTTAATCTTCATCAACAACTCACGCAAAACATTCTTGCCGCATGTGATGGGGACCTTAGATTTAACATCGTTGTTACCGGATGGGAGGGGTCGGCTCATGATTCACGCATGTTCATGGACAGTTTGAGGCGGGGGTTCACGGTGCCGAACGGGAAACATTTGTTGGCAGATGCCGGTTTCCCGGAAGGCTACGGATTAATTACACCATACCGTGGACGGCGGTATCATCTCAATGAGTTTGGTGCGGGGTCCCAACGTCCACAAGATGCGGAAGAGTTGTTCAACAAGCGTCATTCATCGGCACGTTCTATGATTGAGAGATGCTTTGGTGTTCTAAAAGCAAGATTCCACATCATGCGAGGAGTGCCACCGTATAGCCCACGTTTCCAAGCACGCCTACTTCACTCGTGTTTTGTATTCCACAACTTGTTGCAAGTTCGGGGTGACGTGGCATTGCCGGAAGAGGAGGATGATGATGAGCAAAGGAATGTGCGTGGTGTGAGAGCGCCGCCAAGGCGGCAAGCCATTCCACGGTGCCGTCATGGGGATGCATGGATGAGGCAAAAGAGACAAGACATTGCAACTCAAATGTGGGTGGACTACTTGACCCGTGATGATGATTCAATGAAGAGGAGGAAATTTAATACAAATTTATCAATTGACAATCCAACATGTGCATTCTACTCATCATTGCCCAAATCCTCATTCCGGCATACAACGCATTCTCCTCCCCTCCACCTTCTCCCACTCCGGGCTCTACCCCCTCACCACTCCGTGAATCCGCCCGGCTTGTCGCGGCATCATCAACATCTCCACTCACATTCACCACTGCAGCATCCATGTCTAACACGCGGCATGTGCTTGGCTTGCCTTCATCCGGTGGCTTGCTTGGGTCTCTCTTCACAATGCGCCATAACACAAGGTCACGTAGCGGGCCAAATGAATGCACGAAGTCCTTACATATCTTATGATCCCTCTTGAATGCGTCTAAAATCACGAGCTTGTTGTCAATGTGGATAGTCTTGTCAAGAGAAATGCAACGCACGGCTTGCCCATAGGTTGTTGCCGGTGTGTCCTCACTAATCACACATTGCACCTTAGACGCATGAGCCACGAACTCCTCAAACTGTTTCATATACCTATCCATGTTTGCCTTCCTCTTTGCACGTCTCTCTTCATCCACGGCATCATTCTCTATGTCTTTACTGAAAACATCCTCACCAATGCCCTCCTCCCCACTAGACATGATGTTGTCCCTGCGGGCTTTGTCGGGAGAGAACAACCGGGTAGCATGGTCATACCAAGGCATTGTCTTACCTTCCAACTTTGCTTGTTCCGGGTTGGTCTTCCGGATATCTTCCCATTTGTCCGGGGTGAGCTCAATTTGCCACGAACGCCGGTTGAGTGGGCCTCCGCTTTGTCCCACAAGCCCGTACGCAAGCTTCCAACGCGTGCCGATGTTGGTAAGGCGGCTCCGGACTTGGCTCCTTGTGAGGTACTCGGACATCCCGAGCTCCTTGGACAAGGGCTCCATCAAAGCGTCATGAAGCTTGGTCATCCACCCGGAGCTTCCGCGGAAGATGCTCACCATGTCGGCCGCGAGCTTGACGAGCATGACGTCGCGGTCGTTGGTCCAAAAGCCCTTGCTAAGGCCACCGCCCATCGTGCCCACGCTCGCGGCCTCCGACGGTGAAGGGTTGGTGGCTTGGGCAGGGTCTCGCGCACGGGTTTGGCAACCACACGCTCGAAAACGGAAGGCGTTCCGGGCATGGGTGCAATCCCCGCGGCAATGCAGCGGCTTGAATACGGTGCCCACGGCACGTGCGCCCCGCGGATGTATGCATCACGGTCTCCCCCAACAAGGGGCCACGTATTGTACTCGCTACCGGAATTAGGGCTACATGCGCCGATAAGCTCGCGTTGGAACACGGCGGCGGGAGAGAGGTGTGACACGTCGGGGGTCAGCACCGAGAAGGACGATGCCGCGGAGAGAGGAGGGAGGCCAACGAGATGCATGTTTCCATGTGTGGTACTCTTGGATGGGGTTGCCATGGTGACTGGATGTTAGACGGCGATCGACAGAAGCCTCTAGAGGTTGGATATAACAACCGCACTCGAGGTTGCCTTCATTTGAATCGTTATGGACGAGTCAGGAAGAGCGAGGAAGAGGACTTGCGCATGGCGGCGTGGTACGTGCAGCAACCGGGGAGGGGGGGGGGACCTAGGTGCAAGGCCGCAAGAAGACTTGCGCATGGCGGCCATCGACAGTCCGGACCGGCGGCAGAGCTCTCTGGCGGGGCCCCACACGGGGGGGGGGGGCACGGACAAGTGAGGGGGCCGACGGGTAGGGTGTTTTGAAACGATGCGGCCCCGAGAGACTGGCGCTTCAGTTCAACCGTTTGCATTCCGAAGTTCAAACTTTGACATTTTAGCCAGTTTTTGCGATTGATTTCAACCCGTTAGATTAACTAAAAAATATGCGGAGCGACAGATTTTCTTTCATCGATGAAAGAGGTTGCAAATGCGAGCCGCGCTGCACATTTCATCGATTGTATCAATGCAAACACCCGTTGGAGGGTCTCGCGCAGCTCATAGATGAAAGATATATCGATGATTACGCGGTCAAATTTTCAGTACCGCTCGCCAAGGAAGTGGCGTGCTTTTCGCTCGCTCGTCAACCGCCACCTCAGCTTGCCCCTTTGCAAACCGCCAAGGACCAGGCGCGAAACCCTTAAAATCTCACCATTTCATGGCTCCCGAACTCGGGCTAGGCCGATGTAGATGGATGAGAAATCAGTTCTCACAAGAGATCAATCTTTAGGTTTTTGGGGAAATTCAACTCCACTTTTTAGTAGCTTACTCGATCACCGACGAAGTCTCGCCAGGGTTTGAAGAGAGCATCTAGGTACCCCGGGTTCAAATCATATAATCTATATCAATATCTATTTCTATATCTATATCTATATCTATATCTATATCTATATCTATATCTATGTCTATATCTATATCTTTATCTATATCTATATGTATATGTATATCTATATCTATATCTATATCTATATCTATATCTATAT
>SZWC01029835.1:0-25463 GCA_023375785.1 Penium margaritaceum | reverse complement strand
GAGAGAGAGAGAGAGAGAGAGATAGAGAGAGAGAGAGAGAGAGAGAGAGAGAGAGAGAGAGAGAGATTGATTGTTGTTACCTCCTCCTAGGCTGGCACATAAGTGCCAGGCTTACAGGGGCTTTGGAGGGATCTCCAACAGTCTCCACTTCAGAGGCGCTCCTGTGCTAAGGCGTGAAGCCTTACAAAAATGCGAGGCCTGCAAGGCCTTACAAATTCTGTAATTGTTGTAGGACCGACTGGAGGAAGGACTATAGGATGATGCTGCCTGAATGGAACTGAGCGCTTGACTGAAGAACTAAAGGTAGAGACTAAACTCCATGGATATTTTAGAGATATGAAGCTATTGGAGGTGTTGAGGTATGTCAGGAGCACTGCCTTATATACACGTGGTCCTGGCAATTTGACCTCCATTGAGGTGAAGAATCCTCGTGTGTGGCAACAGTCATCTCAGGTATGAAGCTTCCTTGCAAAGAAAGCTTCCTCCAGCTTTATGATGTTACTTGGCTCTGAGATCAGCTTTGGTGAAGCATCCTGATGAAGGAAGCTTCATCTAGCTTCATGATGAAGTTTCTTCATCTGGTGGGTTCTTCAAGAAGCTACCCTTCTCCACGGTTGAGTGTGCTACAGATGTTGATGTAAATTGTAGATCTCCATCTGTCAGAAGCTTGAAACAAATCTCTCCTCATAGACAAGTGATGTGGCTGCTTCACATCCCACGCATGTTGGAGATGATGTAGTAGATGTTTCTCTCCAACCTTGGATGTACGTTAGCTAAATAGGATTAGGTAATCTTGCCTTGTGCTTATACAACACTATACACTATAAAGCTCCCCCTCTCATCAGAAGAGGGCACAGGCAAGCCCCTTTCACCCCTTAAGGGTGAGTCAACCAGATTAACTCTGGACGTCTTTGGAGGAAATTCCCCTCCGAGCCGCACCCAAAAATTTAATGGAAAATAGGTGAAATATTATGGAGACCTTAGATTGAAGAACCTACTGCGTCATGTTGAACAAGGAAAGCAGCACAGTTCTTGCATAATCTAACACTCCCCCTTGATAATTGTGCTGATGATGTTGATGGTGGAAGATGCTTGTCGAGTTGGAATCATGTGCGTAATCGAGGTTGTGGTTGCCACTTTCCTCTTGGAAGAGGGTTTTCTTTGTTTTGCTTCGGTGCTCGATGACCTTGGAAAGCATTACCATGGCCGTCCTCCGTAATATGTACAAGGAGAAATTATTTTGGCTCGAGTCGGTCCTCTCCGGGACTTTGAGAGTCCTTTTCTTGGGTCTTGGAGCGTCTTGGAGACTCCAAAGAGTTATGTTGAGGAGGTTATGGTCGTATCCCTACGTGATCTCTCTTTGTTGCTTGCACCGGAAGCAACCTTCCCCGAAATCAACCATCGTGCCTCTCATGCATGAGTTCAGATTGTACCACAAAAATTGGCAACTACATGGCGGGACTGCCACTAGGACCACTTGGGACCGCTGCTAGGACCGCTTTCGTGGCCACTCAAATGGGAGAGTACCAAAGGCTACCGCTTTCAGTCACACCTCAACTTCAATGACTGCTCTCATTGTTGTCTTAGGTTGCTACCCTTGAAGTGTTCCGCTCTGCTTCTCCAACTCCTTGAACTCTGTGACGGTCCTGTTGCAGTCACACGCCATGGCTAGGACACAATAGGTGCCCTTCTAGCTCTCTACAACCAATTCGTGGTCGTTTGTGAGGCAACTACACGTGACTAAGGTGTTTCTGCCACTCACGAACGACCATCTTGGCTGTTCCGTCGCGTCACTCCAGTCTGGGGTGTTGCCAGTCCCGCTGGTGCAGTTTCTTGGACATTTCGTCCCATTTATGGCATCTTCTTGCCTGTCTTGGCCACCATCATCCATGCTGGAAGCATCCATAGGCCGTCAAGACAATTTCCTCTAACGACTCTATTGTCGCTCATTCAAGAAGTCCTCCAGACCATTCTCTCATGCTCATCTCTAATTTGTAGCCAGAGTCGTTCGTGAAGTAGACAGATGTGCAATCATCCATTCACAGGTTTTCCTTCAAAGACCCCCGGTTTGGTTTGCACATAAAACTTATGAATCATGTGGTCATTGAAGGAACTGTGAGAATCTCCTCTATCTAATAGTACTGGTACCAGTCTATGACTTTTACAACCCCCTGGTTGCACTTGTAGTAGTATTGCTAGTTGGTCATTCTCGTACCCCTCGTTGAAACTTGCGATCTCAAGAATCCTTGTCTATTACGATGTAAGTCGCTCGGATGGACGATCGGTTAGTGTAATGTTCTTTGACCGGAGAGGAGCCTCACCATCTACTCTTGCCTTTTATCGTTTCCCAAGTATTTACTATTTTTCTCTGACTTCCTGCTCCTTTTTTTTCTGCTATTGCCGCTTTTGGCAGTCGTGTGAGATATCATCCGGCTTCTCGCCAGTCCACTAGAGCAGTTGATCACGTTGATTTACAGTGTCAATCTACATTAGAGACACGGTTTCTGCCAACTACGCCTTTCCTCTGCAAAGATAGGGATTGTGGCCTTGGGATCGCCAGTTGCTGGATTCGTACATCCGAGAATTGTACTCGGCGCTATCGATGCGGGCGGCTACTTGGATCATTCGCTGAAGGTCATCTTGGATGACGAAAATGGCGACTGCTCACTGAATATCTCACTTGAGGTTGCTGTTTTTGTAGGAACACAGGTTTTCGGGTACGAGGTCACTACCGGTGATGATTTCGTAGAAACACGGAGTGTACTCTGCGACGCAAGATTGTTGACGTGATGTTGGAGGCTGTACCGTGTGTCAGATTTCTTGTTTATCTTCCCATAGTTAGCGATCATAGCAAGCGCGAAGCCATTCCATGTTTTTGGTGGCGTGAGAGAGTCGTGCCATGTTGGATTTATTTGCTTGAGATGTAGTACACCTGCGGTTGGCGATGTGAGAGTGGAAACGTGAGCCATTGATCCTGCTCGGCCAGTGTCGTGATGTCGTTGGATGGCCTTTTGATCGGGCTACCAACTCAAAGCCACACCATGAAAAAGCGAGGCCGCGAGGTCAATTTTCATTTTGTCGTTGTTGACCCAAGCAGCGGTTCAGTGCACCTCTACAATTATCAGACACATCCGGACCATCGGTCCCTTGGAGTTTGCGTCATCAAATGGCTCAAAAAAAGCTAAGAAAATCTGGGGTTTTCTCAAGAGTCACAAATTTCTCTTGGTGAGTAGTACTTTGCGTGCACAAGCTACTCGAAGCTCTTCCATTGCCGCATTGAGTTGTTGGAGCAGATGGGTGTTGAGGCTCTCCAGTCCCGATAATTTCTGGAACAAGTCTTTGTTGATTCGCGCTTGTTGGCCGGTTCCACCAACAATGCCAGGTGTGAACCCAATGGGTTGTGGTGGAGGTGATGGGTTTTCCGAGCCGAAGGGGTCCGTCAGCGGATTGGTTGTCGGGTTCGTCATTATTGTACCATTTTCCAGGAATGTTGTCACGGCCGTCTGGTACGTTTGGAGAGCGTCCTTGTTTGCGACCTCCATCGGAGGATCAGCAGTACGCAAACAAGGACGCTCACTGGGGACTACTTCTCGTTGCCGCATACACTTGCTCCCCTCACCGTTGTTGTTGCCAAATCTGTGAACTATGGAAAAGTGGAGATATGCTAAGGAGTCCTGTGAGGTTGTCACCAAGTAGTTCATACATCGGTTGTCCCTCAAGTGCCAATGTGCTCTGATACCAATTGTTACGCCGAGCGGAACGTAGGTGGTTTGCAGGGATGAGGTGCCGGGCAGAAGATGATTGGGGTGTTTGGGACAAGTGGATAATTTGTATTACGTAGTGAGTGTACTTCGATGAGTGTCGAATGTCGAGTAAGCCGAGCACATATGTAGAATGCCGAGAATGAGAATGTAGCATAAATTGGGTCATTGGTGTTCGAGTCAAGTAATGTGTGTGGGGTTATGCGGTGAGTGGCTTATTCGAGAAGTGTGGCCGAGAAGTCGGGGGACATTGAGAATGTCGAGGTGCCTCATTGTAAAAGTTGAGCGCCATCAAGAAATTGACTGAATAATGTCAAAACATTGATAGAGTTCATGATACGTCTTTCGACCATTCAAGAAGGTGGTCGAGGTTGTCAGAAGCTTCTCGAATGGAACACTAGATGTCGGGGTAGTTGGCCAAAGTTCCCTCGGCTGAACAACGTAAAATTCCGGAAGTACTTGTGTAGTGAGGCATGAAAGTAAGGATAGAAACACCCACTTGAAAAGTTCAGGGACTAGTGTACGTCAGGAATGTAACATGTAACAATGCCATACATGCAAGGACTGAAATGCCATATACTACTTGGCGCGGATGATATCAACAAATGGATCATGCAATGTAGAAAATAACCAACTTGACCCTTCCTTGGAAGAAAAGTAACCTTTTGCCCCTCGCACAGAAAGAAAGGTATGAGGTTTTGAAAAAAGAAATGATGTATGCCACTCGTTTCTTAAAAGCAACATGACGACACATGGCATGTAGCATCCATGTGCTGAAATCATGTTATTCTTCAGAACAATTACAAAACATTTTTTATTGAGGGCTTGTGAGTTTTTGGAGGGTGATTTACGGGGAGTTTGCATGGGGATCTGAGACACCTCATCCATCGAAAGGGAACCTACAGGGCCCGCTTCTACGAACCCATCAGGTGCAAGCTCAAAAGTAAACCTAAAATCCCTGGTGAGTTCGGGGGTGAATTTGTGTATGGTCCATTGGGATAAAAGATTAGAAAATCAAACTAAAGAAATGGGGAGTTTTTGACTCCCCATTTGTCGAACGGCAGTGATTCCGGCTGACACCCATCAGCCAAAATCCCCAACAAAGTCCCCCTCCCCACCCCAAATCCCCCTTGCAGTCCACCGGCCACCTGTTCGATTACAACCCTGCATTGCGAAGGTTTTGCATAGAGTCTGGCTTGAGGTAGGGTTGCAAAAGGGAAGAGGAGTTTGAGGGGGAAGATGTCATTTGACGTGAGAAGTGTTGACCAATGTGTTGTGATATGATTCGTCCCCGTTTGCGTTTACAGCTTGCTATCGCCACTTAGTTGTGTTCATGCTCGTGCACATCCATGATACGGACCCAGCTGGTGATGGAGCATCGACGGGTGGTAGTTCCATCCATCAGCAGCTGGAAGACAGTTACCACAACGTCTTCGGTGCTTGCTGAGGTACTATGGAGTTATTTTGTAGTTGTCCGAGTTTCTCAATGGATTAGCCTTTGAGCCTTATTTGCATGTTTCACATTGTGTGTCGAGTGCTTGATGTGAGAGCTGTGTGTGACCAGTTGTAGTGTCCGGCTTAAGATTGTACATCTCCACGTTCACACGGTATTGTGTTTTGATGCCTGTGTGCAGAATTATGGCTGAAATGGTGGGTTTGGATCAGTTTAGGACAAACTAACATTGCCACGTACATCACCAGTGGTGCGCCGTGGCAGGGTTCTGTGCTATGTGCTCTTCATTGGTTCTCTCTGCAATAATAAGCTATTGGAGCTTATGAGATTTTGCATGTGTCCCTAGCGTAACCCTTGTTGTTTCTTGTACCTGCTTGCTTGCTAGTACACTTGGTGACTAGATAATGTTTCCACGACAGCAGTAGGTTAGGAATCTTCCTAGAAGTTTCCCATGGTATGAGAGCAATGAGGCATTCCTCATTGAGTTTTGCAATAGAGACGTAATAGTGGTGGTAGCTTTAATTGTCATTATTATAGGCACGGTCTTAGGGGGACCCACGGATCCATGGGAACCTGCCACAACAGATTGTAACAATAAAGACACCCTTGAGAAGAAAGCTACAACCGTATCACCACGTCCACTTTCATAAATGCAGTAGGGGGTCGTCGAGCGTTTTCCAGCAGTAGTTGGGGCATGTGATATCCATGTGTGTTGTATGAAGCTTCTCGAACGTTTCAGTCACGTAGCACCAACCACCACTACATATGTTTGAGAGCATGACGAACCCAACTGACCATCATGATAGACGGGTAAGGGCTCTTTCGAAAGCCCTAGTCATAAGCTATCCATCGCATCCACTCGCAGTTTGTTTTGTGCCTTGTGGAGTGCAAGAAACGAAAACACTACGTAATATGTAGAATTTTTCTAAGTTTTGGAGAATGACCAAATGTGATATTTTTGACCCTTTTGAAGGCTTTTACACAAAATCACCACCGTTGCATTCAACATGATCTGATACATCATTGCTCCAAATTTTTCTTGATGTGGATAACCTTCATGTTGACATCATCATTGTACGTGACGACCTCATCACAAACACAGCCAAACTTTGGGCTGAAACATAAAACTTTCCAGCGTTACATTCTCTTTATTTTTTTCATGGTTTCTTGTTCCGACATCTTTCACGTTCGGATCCATACCGAGAAGCCCCATGGCGCCGGTGCGTGAGAGAGGCAAGGACATTCTTGTAGACCCTCTTTTTCCTCCTACTGAGGCATGATAAGCCCTTGGTAGCAGTCACTCACCATTGACAAGCTTCATCGGGCATAGGATGAGATGCACCGCCAGCAGCTGCATCTGAACAACATGCTACACAAGCTCAAGGACGTATTGAGGGGAAGTTCATGAGCCTCACAGTACACGTCAGGAAGAACAACTGGATTTAACTCATCTTTTTGGCAATTTATGCCTCCTATCCCACCACCTTCTCACCATAAGTGGCAGCCACAGTGTTCAACGATATTCACGTTTTGTGGTATTTCTCTTACAAGTGGTATCCCTCTGCGTTTCCCACTACTCCACAGCCTAAGGTTGCCCTCCCTACGGAGCGATGTCTGAAGGACTTTGAGACACCTCCACAACAATGGCTTCGGGTACTAGGAGATCCTGATTTTGGATGTAGGCCGATCCAGAGTGTGTCTGGCCCTAAACCATAGTGAGTACCAGATACGCCGCACTCACTGTCAAAGTGCTCTGAGTTCTACTTCAAAGAGATCCAAAGGCACGTGGACGATAAAGGAAGGGACGTGGGAGGTCTCTTGGACCACGGCAAGCCTCCCCCCACATTTCAAGGCCAGGAAGTTTGCTTCCACAGGCCACCATCGAAGCGCCTCCCATGACTCTGGTTCGTGGGGATGGTGGGCGACTCCACCATGGGTTACTTCCATGGTGTTGTGCTGACCAAAAGCACACACCCCCCCTTTTAAGTCTCTTTGCGCTAAGCACCCGTGGACACTTAGGTGGATCAGAGCACGCCAGGACAGAATTCTTGACAAAGGGTTGTGGGCCCATAGCCATGATGTGCCTGCCAAGACTTTCACGGCTTCCGCAATGCATGGGTGTGTCGCTCCAGAGTGAGTTCATCATTGCAGTTTGAGACTGTCCACAATACAAGTTCAACAAGGCACAGAAGAGAGAGTCCTTGTCCATCCAAAAGTACATGGGCAACCCTAGAGTTGGTCTGTGGTGTTGGCATTTTGACATCCACCTTGCACACAAGGGACTACTGGAGCTTATGAAGGGCATGGCGGTTCATGGTGCGAGTGCAACGGATGCCGAGAAGACGGCCTTCGCAAAGAAGAACACAGAGGCGCTGATGCTCCTAGTGTTGGCATTGCAAGAAATGGGGCTACATCCATGGTTGCGCTTTGGTGGCAGCCGCGTGGAAGAAGCTCTGCTCCATCCACCAATCAACATCCCTCGCAAACAAGATCATCAGAATGAAGCCACTCTTGATGGTGAGGATTTAGGAGGGTGAGGACGTCATTTCCGCCATGCAACTGATTGGGTCTCTTGCCTCAAAGTGCAATGATATGGGATGGAAGTTTGATGATTGGGGTCGAAGATACAGACGATGGCACTCCTCATGGCTCTACCCGACAGTTGGAGCCCTCTCATCACCGTATTGGGAGGCTAGGAGGAGGATAAACTCTCTCACAGCGCAGTCGCCGAGTACATCCGCAACGAGGTGCACCATCGTAGTGGTGACAAAACCTCATCATCCTCAACAGCTCTGGTCACCAAAACACAAGGTGGCAGGAGCAGAGGGAAGCGAGGTGGCGGTAAAAGTGGCGGTAAGAAGGGCGCCAAGAAGGGTGCATGCCATAAATGTGGCAAGGAGGGCCATTGGGCCAAGGTGTGATCGGAGGAGGCGCAGGCCGGCGGCAAAAGCGCCAAAGGCAAGAAGGCGCTCCTCAACGGCATGAAAAACCACTACCTGAAGGGTGCCAACCGGCGGTGCCTTGACTCAGGTGCGGACTAGCATACCCAAGTCGAGAAGGTAGGGTTCATCAACTACTCCAAGTCTGCCAAGTCCATGGTGGTCGCCAACAACAAGGTCAAACCTGCGACCGGCCAAGGTGACATGGACGTGGAGGTGGTGGTTGGTGGTAAATCGAGGTAGCGTATTATCCAAAACGGGCAACATGTCCCCGGCCTGTCTACCATTTTGAGTGTGAGCCGCTTGACATACAAGGGGTATGAAGTGCTCTTCTACAGGAAAGGCACAGTCGTGCGGATGGACAGCGACGGTAAGGTCGTACTCAAAGTGAAGCACAAGGGAGGCCTCTCCATTATTGAGACAAAGGTTATCTCTTCGACAGTAGACGTAGCAGCCCCGCCAGCACACGTGGTCAACCTTGCAAAAGGTGGGAGGAGCAGACCTGTAGCTGTGGCATCGGCGAGTAGGACACTCGTTGCCCTCAGTCATACAGGAAATGGCAAAGCGTGACATGGTTCGCGGCATCAATGTCACCAGTGCAGGAAACACATCAGCAGATTCAGGAGAGCACAAGTGCAAGCCTTGCATCGTGGGCAAGGTGAAGCACAAGTCGTTTGAAGAAGGATAGTGGTAGGTCATGAACCTGTTGGAAGTCCTACACAGTGATGAGTATGGAACGATCAAAATGCCGTCCATTAGGGGTGCATGGTGTCAGAAGAATGCAATACGTGAAGGAGGCAAAAGCAAAAGCACGCAGAAGTAATGGGACAAGAGCAAGCACGTCTGTAGAAATGATGGAGGCAGAAAGACGTGAGATGTTTGAGGAGTTAGTCACAAATCTTGAGAGAGGCGAGTAACCAAAGATGTGAGATAGACAGGAGCCAGTGAGAGAAAGGCGAGCGTGGAGTGATGGGTTGGCTCGTGCTGAGCAAAGGATTAAGAGTGGCTCAGTGAAGAGCTGTGAGCTAGGAATGGTTGGCAAAAGCCGAGTGAGCGAGGAGCGAGCAGAGCGAGGACACGGAGCGAAGCCGTGGAATCAAAGGGGAACATGATGAAAAGAACTATTCTGGTTAACTCGGAGGGCACAAACATCCTCCATTTATACAGCAAAAAAGTAAAAGATAGCAGAACAACGGCTTCTTTTCGCTAGCCGGACACGGATGGCATGTGTCACTTTATTAGGGGATGACCTAACAAACGGATCCTGACGGTCGAATTGACCAGAGAGCCGTTAGGTTAAGGTAGTTTGGTCTTGGACCTGAACCGTTATTAAGAATAACTCTTTTCAGAGTCGATTTCCAACAGACCCCCTAAATCTGACAAGAGTTAGTAGCAGTATTTCTCCCAATCAACAGGAGGTTGGCCATTGCAGTGTTCGAAGAGATTCTTCCACATGGCTCCGAGATCTTGTCCATGATTTGAGAGCAAGGGATGAAGGTCCTAGCTCCTGAAGTGTGGCAGCCAGGTCCTAATTCCTTAATTGAGGTTTTCCTGTTTTATGTCCATATGTGCAGGGAAGCATCGCTTGCCGAAGTACTTGGGTTTTCCAAGAAGAGCAGTAGTGATTGCAAATCCACCAATAATCTATGCATAGAGATAGGTGTAGATCTTTGGTTACCACTCCTGGATGTTGCTTAATTGCTTGAAGTGACTCTTAGTAGCTTGTCCTTCGGAAATTTCCGTAGCAGGTTGTGGAAGTGGTACAGGCCTCTTTGTAATTGGTCCTTCCACTTCTTCTTCTCTTAGATCCACCAGATCAATTTTGAGGTATGGCATGTCGCTGAGTTCCTTTGGGAGGGAAGGAAACTTAGGATTGTCCCGGCATGTGAGGGTGATCCATCGTCGTTTCCATGCCTCTTGTTGTAGACTGAACCAGAATTCTGGTCCGTTTCTTGCATTTTCTGAAAGGTAATGGAGGGAAATATCAACGAGGTTTTAGAGGTGCCCCTAGATTAGCAAGAATGTTGCGTGGTAGAGATGAGGAGGTTGTCATGGGATGCGTTGGTGTTCATAGGTGCCGAGGAGAAAATCAGACATGCGGTATTCACTGATGAAGATGGTGCTTGTGATTTTCAGTACCTTGTAAGACCAGTTGGAAATGTTTTTCCCATCTTCCTCAAGGTTTGGACAGTCTTTCCAGGGGTTGGCCATGGTTCTGCAGTAGTTTTAGTTTGTACGGAAGTTGCTACAAAGATGGAGATGCAACCAGGCGGGTTTGTGGGCCATGTAGATGAACGGACTTGATGGAGGGCGACGAAGTGATGTTGCTGGGTTGGGCACAGAGATGAAGTCACATGCGATACTGAGTAGAGGCGTAGGCTGAGACAAGGGGAGGACAAGCACCGACGCACCACAAGAAATATGCTCTAGGATTGTGTGAACACTACTACAAAGCGGGTAGTTCATTTTTATAGGCCCTTGTGCTGCTAGCAGATGCTAATCTTTGCTGATGATGGAGGCGCAAGTTGATCATGAACTTGTGCACAAGGCTGGAACCACGTGCGGTGCAGAAGTTTTGGTGTGGGCGCAGATCATCATGAGAATGACGATGCAACTGAGTGGATCATTGTGCTAAGCGGATGATGTTGATGGAGAACGAGGAACCAGTGCTGGTAGAGTGGGCACATGGACAAAACCACGTGTGCTACTATACAGGAGTGTGGCAAGGGGAAGGCAGATGCCAACGCGCCGCGAGAAATCCGCTCCTGGCGTGGGTGCAGACTGCTGCAAAACAAGCAGCTAGCTCGTGCAGGTCCTTGTGTTGGCTACATATGCTGATGATTTCTGATGAGGAGGCGGAGGTTGACCGCTGAATCTGGGCATAAGGGTGAACCACTTGCACTGCAGAAGTTTCAGCGTGGGCGTAAGTCGTTGCGAAACAGGCGATGCGACCGGGCAGATCCTTGTGCCGAGCAGAGAACGTTGATGGAAGGTGGAGGAATGACTGATGACTTGAGTGGACGCAGAGGCAAAACCATGTGCGTTGCGGAGGAATGCTAAAGGAAATGATGATGAAGTTGGAGCTGATGCAGAAGGAGTTCGAGGAGGTAGAGGAAGGTGAGACGAGGCTGATGCTTGAGGATGATGCCGTTAAGGTGCGACTGTGATGAGGTGGATGTGGAGAGGCGGATTGGCGAAGGAGATGATCTTGAGGAAGTAGTGACAGTGATGGATGGCGGAAGAAGAAGTTAAATAGGCGGCATTAGGTGCGAGCAAGACAACCAGCTGCTCTATTGTCAGGAGAGTGACGGCTTATTCCAAAATTAGCTCAAAGCGTGAGCACGAAGACTGGTGGTGTCCGATGTCCTGGCAGTAAGAGGAAGGTGGCTGCAGCAGAGGAAGTCGTGAGGTTAGGAACGACACTACTCCGTGGATGTCAGGAAAATGACAGCATGTTCCTCAATTAGCTCAAAGCTAAAACAGGAAAACTGGTGGTGTCCGATGTCCTGATGGGGGATAGTAATCTTCTGCCTTTGACGATTCAAGGAGGCGGTGTGAGAGGGCGTCTGGAAGAGATGACGGCAATGAAGCTGCAGTAGGTGGGGCAGATGGAGCACATGAAAGAGATGAAGTGGAGGGGGAAGATGAAGACGCTTGAGGCTGTTGAATAACGAGAGAGGACAGGTGGCAGGCAGAAGGAAGCTTCCAGCAAGGTGACGGTAGGCGGCGGCTCGAGAGCTACTTGCGGCTAAAGTTGACGGCAAGAAAGTGATTGTTGGCCACGAGCGTGGAGTGGTCGTAGTGCTTGATTAGGATGGTGAGACATCACTACGGCGCGAGGAGTAAACCAAGTGATGCTGCTAATGTCAGCTGCTGGAGAAGTTGAGCGGAGTGACACGGCGACAGCGGTGGCAGAGGAATGTTGGACAAAGGAATGGAGCGAATGTGGCAGCAAAGTGATGATAGGGTCACGGGACACCAGGTGATTTTGCCTGATGCTCTAATACCATGTCGGAAGAATACCATAAGAGGAGGCAACAACAGAAGCATGTAGAAACAATGGGACATGAACAAGCACGTCAGCGGAAATGACGGAGGCAGAAAGACACGAGCTATTCGAGGAGTTATTTGCAATGCTTGAAGAGAGGCGAGTAACCAAATATGTGAGGTAGACAGGAGCAAATGAGAGAAAGGCGAGCGTGAAGTGAGTGATGGGTTGGTGCGTGCTGAGCGAAGGATTAAGGGTGGCAGAACAAAGAGCTATGAGCTGGAAATGGTTGGCAAAAGCTGAGTGAGCGAGAAGCGAGCTGAGCAAGGACACGGCGGCAAAGCCGCGGAACCAAAGGGAAACATGATGAAAAGAATTGTTCTGGTTAACTCAGAGGGAATGGAAATCCTCCGTTGATACGGAAAAAAGGAAAATATTACAGAACAACGACTTCTTACCGCTAGCCGGATGTAATTGGCATGTGTGACTTTCTTACTAGACGACAAACAGACGGATCCCAACGGTCAAGTTGACCGAAGAGCTGTTAGATTAAGGTGGTTCGTTCTTGGACCTAAACCGTTCTTGAGAATAACTATTGTCAGAGTCCTTGATTTTCCAACAGGTTGTACTTTGTCACTTTCATCGACGATACAAGCAGAAGAATCTATGTCTATTTTCAAAAGTAGAAAAGTGAGATACAGGATTGGCTCAAGAAGGATGTCGCAATAGTGGAGAGGTAGACTGGCGACAAGATCAGAGCGCTATGCAGCAAAAATGGCGGTACATACATGGGCTATGGAGGGTGGCTGAAAGAGCAGGGGATTGATTGGCAGCCAACTACTCTGTACTTGCCTCAATCTAATGGCGTGGTGGAGTGTGTGAAGAGGACGATACTCACAATGACGCAGACAATTCTTGTGGATGCTAAGCTTCCACGGAGCCTGTGGGCTGAGTCGATGAGCACGGCATGCTACATAATCAACCTTACCTCAATGGTAGTGCTGAAATAGAAGGGCGGCTAGAAGACGCCGTAGGAGGCGTGGAGCGGGTGCAAACCAAGCTTGGCGCACTTGAAGGCATTCAGGTGCAAGGTGCATGCGTTGGTGTTGGTAGTACAAATAAAAGACTCCAAACTAGACCTGCGTGCAAAGGCATGCATGTTTGTTGGATACGAGATTGTACTCAAGGTGTACCGCCTCTTTGATCCTCGGACGCAGGATGTCATCACCAGCCGCGACATCACATTTTATGAGTACCATAGCTGTTGCAGCAGTAGCAACACCATTGAGGTAGTGCACTCACCAAAGCAAGGGGAGTGGTTTCAACTCCTTGAGCGTACAGAGGAGCTGGCGGCTGCATAGATCAATGACGGGTCATTGGAGAACAACGATGCTTGAACGTAGCAGGACAACGCAGTAGGTGCAGGTACCATTAGAGTGTAGGACGTAGCAGCCGACGCGCGGGGGCCCACGGCCCAGGAGAACATTGCACTAGGGCAGCAGCAGGACCAGCAGTGGCCATCGCCAAGGTTGCCATGCCGCAGCCAGAGGCATCGAAATGTCACAAAGTATTACGATGCAAGCACGAGTCGCCGGGTCAGCATGGTACAATGCATGATGGCAGCCGAAACGGAGCCAAAAACTGTGCAAGAGGCGCTTACACGGCTTGACAGACAGCAATGGGGCGAAGCAATAAAATCTGAACTTGCGTCCATTGGTGAGAACGTCGCTTGTAAGCTAGTGGATTTGCCTTAGGGGGCGAAAGTAGTTAGCCCCAAGTGGGTGTTCAAGGTGAAGCTCACCAAGGATAGCAAAATGGAGAAGTAAAAGGCGTGGCTAGTGGCGAAGGGGTACGCGTAGGGGAAAGGCAAACACTACAATGAGACTTTTACGTCCGTCGCCAAGTTCACAAGCATCTGGACGCTCCTCATAGTGTTAGCCACAAAGGATATAGAGATCCACCAAATGGATGTCATCAATAAGGAGGACTACCTTGAGGTGCCAGAGGGTGTGGATACGCTGGAGGGCAAGGTGAGCAAGTTGCGGAAGGCCTTGTACGGGCTAAATAGGCGCCCAGGTGCTGGTACTAGTAGGTGGATGGCTACATGGCGGAGCTCGGCTTCAAGCCCTCTAAATCAGACCACATCGTGTAAGTGCAGCACAGCAAGGGATTCCATCAGATTGTCAAACTTTACGTGGATGGTAGGATCCTGTGCTCATCAAAGCTTTGCAGCAACTGAAGGAGTAGCTGAGCAATAGATTTATAATGACGGAAATGGGGAGCTGGAGCAGGCCAACTATGTTGTTGATGTGGAGAAGAGGAGGTCCACTTCTGTACGTAAGCTTGATTGGAGCACGCCAACTTGAGTTGGAGCAGGCCAAGTACGTTGATGAGGTCTTGAAGTGGTACGGCATGGAGGATTGCAAACCGGTGGGCAGTCTCGTCTCCACAAGCTGTGAGCTGAGCGCGGCGATGGCCTCGCAAACTAAAGAGGAGGAGGACATGGTGGAGGTTCCCTACCAATCTGTGTTAGACAGCCTCATGCATGCCATGGTGATGACTAGGCCAGACTTGGCCTACATGGTGGGTCAGGTGAGTAGATACGTAGCCAACCCTGGGTCACTATACTGGACGACGGTGAAGCGCACCCTATGGTACTTGCAGGGAACGCGGCATGCGTGCCTAAAGTACGATGGAAAGGAGAAGTCAGACCCCTTGCAGCCGGTCTGCTACACTGACACGGACTACGTTGTTGATGAGGAGAAGAGGAGGTCCACTTCTGGTTATGCGTTCTTCCTTGCACGTGCAATGGTCTCGTGGTGCAGCAGGAAGCAGGACTACGTTGCCACCTCCACAATGGAGGCAGAGTACATTGCTCTGGTCAAGGCCGTCAAGGAAGCGGTGTGGCTCCGCTGATTGTTGGGGGAGCTGGGCTCATCATAGCAGGAGCATACGGTGGTCCAGGGGGACAACACTGGCTCTAACTTGCTAACCAATAACCGGACATAGCACAAGAGGACAAATCACGTCGACGTGCGGTACCACTACACGAGAGACATAGTGGAGAAGGGACAAGTTGTGGTGTAGCATTGCAGTACAAAGCACATACTCGCAAATTGCTTAAGGCGCGGCCCCAGGATGGGCACGTCATCATTCTTGTGGGTCTCGGTGGGAGGGGGGGAGATTGGTTGGAGATTATCAAAAAGTACCCCTGCCATGGATGGCATTTGCCGTTTTCCTGCTTAGAACATTAGAGAGTGGTTGGATGTCTGATCTAAATGCCGATTTGGACTCCCTTGATGTTTCCATGCGGTTTTGAGATTTCAGTCGTTTCATTTAGTCAAGCCTTCAGAAAGATAGCCCCATCTGAAGTTCAGGTGGTATGTGGGTGGAATCTGGGTGTATGTCATTGGTGACAGGATAATACCACCACCAATGGTCCGAATTCAACTTCAATCAGCTCCAAAGGAACATGGGCCATAAAGGAAGGGACGTGGGAGGTCTCCTAGGTCAGGGCAAGCCTCCCTCCATGTTGTAGGGCCAGGAAGGGCGCTTCGACAGGCCACCGTCGAAGCGCCTTCTGTCACTCCTGTTCATGGGCATGATGGGCAGATCCACCATGGGTTACTCCAACGGCCGTACCAGGGGCTCTACTGCTTCGCTTTGGACGGGCTTGGATAGATTGGGAACCTTCAATCACACGCTATAAGAATCTGATTCAATTCTGGCAAAATGACTATCCATTAATGGTATTAAGAAATTCTCAGTTTCTGGAACCTGCATCTTGCCAGAGTTATGGTCCCTTGATGTTGTGGCAACCAAAAGCGCACACCCCCTTGAAGGTCTCTTTGCACTAAGTAGCCGTGGACACTTAGGTGGAGCAGAGCAAACTAGGAAAACATTGGTGATACTCACTAGTTCTAGGAAGTAGCAAGAGAAATGCACCGTCGGGTTTGATCTTGCCGCGGCGTAGAGAAGACCACGCATTTCTCTTGCTACCAACCACAGCCTCGTACAAACCACACCTCGCAACCACTATGCGGGCAGAAGTCAACCAATACCTACGCCGTGGCAAGAGCAAACCCGACTGCGCATTCCTTGCACACAACGTCACGCGAGGCTGTGGTTGACTTCTGCCCCTTCCTTTGTGAGACCATGACCGAGACTGGAGCTAACCCATTCCAGGTCTGGGACCTCACCCTAACATTGCTTGCTATGGAGACCCACGCCACGAGGGTGGCTCTTCTATGTGAGTTCCACTCCCTCAGGGTCCCATACAGCTTGCGACTGAGTACTAGAAGAATGTAGCAATGAGCCCACGGAAGAAGCTACAATTAGAGGCGTGCCACGCTCCTTTGTACACTCCGTGTGACTGGTGGCGGGACGCGATTATGGGCCCTTTACACCATCATGATGGAAGTGCATCTGGACCACATGAAGCTCTTCACAGGGTTGGACCAAGTGGCTATCTTTGTTGTTTCTGAGTCATTGTAGCTTCTTCCATGGGCTCATTGCTACATTCTTCAAGTGACATTAGCTCATGAGGCCGATGTCGTCCATCAGCAGAGTCCGCATGTTGTAATATTGATCGTGGCTCCACTCATGCCTTTGTCCTAGTTTACAAGCCCCATCTCCACGGCTTTCTCCTCATTACGTTCTACCCCGAGGAGCCAGAGTTAGGGCTATTTAGAGATCACAAATGGGAAGAAGGAAAAGCGGACACATAGTAAGGAGCTATACTAGTAGCAATAGCACTAGGCAATTAGTACTTGTGGATGCTCTATCCACTTCTACAAGTATTGGGGTACTTACCGCTACATGGAGTGCCAGAAGCCCCTTGACTAGACCAGGACCATGCGTGGCCTCCAGGTGATGCACACATAGCAGATGTCTTCCGGTGATGCACGGGCGTGTCACATCACGACCGTGATACCAGCACTTCCCGAGGCGGCAGTAATGATGAGGATCCTCATGATCATATGACCATGGAGCTTTGCTTGTTTCCAGCAGTAAGTACTAGAGGAGGTGTGAGTGTGTTGTCACAATTGGGTGGTCCACATACAAAGTTTTGTTTCTACTTCTTCTGACTTGACTTCCCGGGCACTGTGTCCGCTCAATTTGGTCCACTCGGGACTTCTCAGTCCCCTCCAGGTCAAGTCTCTCTTGGATTGGGGGTACTATGTCCTCACCTTGAGTGATGACTATCGAAATGATGTGAGTCTATAGCCTCTGCCAGAAGAGCAATGTTTCCCTGGAAGACTGCTTGTGACTGGTGATGGTTGCTTGCCAGTCTTGTCAAACCCTCCACACTTTCCGCTCGGATCATGATGGTGAGTGTTTAGGCGAGATGGACACCTTCTTTGCTAAGTGTGGCATCTTTCACTAGCTCTCTACCCCAGCGACGCCACAGGAAAACATTGTGTTTGAGTACTCGAACCGCACCACAGAGGATGTGGTCCACGCCATGCCATCTAGGTGCAGTAGAGTTATTTGTTCTTGAGGGGTTATTTGACATGGCATGGGTCTAGAACCACCGTTCACACGGTCCTCTCGTAGACCATGTCACGGCATACGAGTTGTGGTTTGACCATCCCGTCAACCTCCTCTTTGCTCGCATTTTAGGATCCCTAGCCTACATGTGGTTCATCAAGGACCAGCAGGGATCGAAGGTTTCACCTCCGGATTACCCGTGTACTTTCCTAGGTATTCCCTAGGGTAAAAGGCGTGGCACTTTTGGGACCCCGCTCGTCACTGCTTTGTCGTGTCTTGAGCTACTCTCTTGTTTGAGGCTCTTACCTACCGCGACCTATTTAGAATTGTGTCATTGGCCGTTGACCACGTTTCCACCTGTGTAGATTCGTGGAAGATAGGAGAGTCTAGACCTATGGATGGGTCCATCTAGGCCTCCTCACTTGTGGTCTGGTCTTTGGCTGATGACGGCCATCATGGCTGTTGGTTCAGTGGCCTCGTTGGCTCCCTCTAGCACACCTACGTTTGTGCCAGTATCAGTTCCTTCTAGCACACCTACTCCTATGCCAGTCTCACTCCCTACTGGCACAACTGGTTTCATGCAAGCGTTAGTCCCTTTGGACACAACTCCCTCCATGCCAGTGCCGATCCTCTACTTCTATGCCTAGGCCGGTTTGTTGTGGAACACCTGGTCTTGTGCATGTGGCAGTCTTCCAACTGACACCTGGCCCTTTGTCTACACCTCTGCTTTGTTGACGCACAAGCCAGCATCTTTCTATGATCGTTCTCCATCCTTTCCCCATGCTTGGGAGCATGCAGTCCCCGCAAGTGTGGACCAACCGGTTGCTATGTAGCCAAAGGTAAGAACTTAAGCTTTGGATTACTCTCGTGAGCCCGGTAGTTGTCTTCGACCTCTCACCTCTAGGGCTCTATGGACAATCATTTTGACACACAATTTCTCTACTCAAAATTTTCAGAGTGGCGAGCCTGGCATGAAGGCCCTTGGTCTGAGTGTCTAGGAGGACTATACTAAGATGTACCCACCATGCGCATCAGTCACTGGTTGGTCTCTCGTGAGTTCTCAGTCGCTTGCAATGTCACACCTGCCCTTTTTTTGATCAGACTGAGTCCAAGGACGTGTGTCTTAGCCACCCGGAGTTCGCTTTTGATGACGCCTGATCGAGGCCCGCATTGCTGTAGACTTTACGACTTTGAGACTAAAGTGGAAGTCACCAAGTCAGCCTAAGCTGATGTGGTATTGAATTCGACTTTCAACCTTCAGCCACCAGGCTGCAGGCATTCAACTAGACGGGATTGTCCATTTTTAATGGGGAAAAGAGGAGATGAATTGGCCTTGGGTCAGCGGAGAAGGAAGTGGTACCCATCTTGGCACCACAGGAGGTGGAAGATTTGGGGAAGAGCAACAAGCCAGCAACGTCGGACAGAGCAGAGGCGGCCAAAACCCTAAACGCAACAGCGCTCAGTTACGGCCACTCGGTCTACCAAAGTCAACCTCGCGGCAACCAAAATGGATGGTGCCAGGTTGTTATGCATGTATATGGACTGTCACCATCCAGCACGGCAAGGATGGCCAACAAGGAGCCATGGATTGAAATATAAACTTCATGCTCAAATGAGAGTGGGCCAAATACGTCAGAACCTGCCACCCTAGCGATAACCTTGAATGGAATAATGGCAATCTGCATACATGAACCATGTATTTTATCTCCATGCTAGCATATCCTTACGTGAGTTCAGAGTCTTTGCGTATGGAAAATTGGCGGTCCACCCACCAGGGACATAGAAAAGGTAGGGAAGGTCAGTGTCTTCTGTTCGTGTTCACTTCCACAGACTCGCAGACACTACCGTCGCGAGTGGACAAGCAGCCTCTGATGTGGTTGCAGCGCGTCCAAACCCAGCCACCGGTATGGCAGCCCTGCAGCCCCTCTCAGGCGAACTGCTGACCAAGGCATTGTCCAAGTTTTTGGGGCCACTATAATTGCCACCAACTACCCTGTGGTAGCTCCTTTTCCAATGGAAGTGACCGCATGAGGGGCTACTACACTACTATAGTGTACGACATCGTGAAGTGCAGGATGGTTCTACCAATTGCCTGTGCGCTTCTTCGACTGCCTCCCCTTGCACTTCTGGAAGGATTCACCGGATCTGGCCCAAAGTTGTTTAATGGAGAGGATGAAGCCTGGATAGCCAAGGACTGCCCGGTAAACAAGGTGCAACTGATTGTTGAACACCAGTGCAAGGCGCTCAGAGATGTAGCAGGAGTAGGTGACATCGACGAAGAGGCAGTACATGGCACTTGCACCACTCCAGACTGCGTAGTTTCTCCAACGATGTCCCTCCTTCGCGGGGCCCTGGAAATATCCCTTGCATCCCTCAATAGCAGTAGGCAGACTAACATGTGTGACCACCTTCGTAACAAGAAAAATAGGGATTGCCAGAATTCTGTCCTCAAGGTCATAGCGTATAGGGCACTTCTAATAAGCTTCTGCCGCTGGCAGACCATGCTAAAGCTGATTGACAACGCCCGATGCACCAACCCATTGTTGGGGCTGGACAGCCAGATGATGGGACCTCTTTCCCTGGCCTTACACAAGGCTGACGCTGGTGGTGGCACCTTTGGCATCATCCGCGAGGCTTTGTTTATTTCCAAGGAGCAGTTGGGAGTCTTGGGTGTTGCACGTGGCCATCGTCATGCAGTTGGCAACCCTACATGGGTCAAGTTTTCCAAGGAATGTCTGTTTAACAGGTGGACAAGGCAGGTGAACTGCCCTGTTTTTGCAGCAGTCTCGCGGATCCATCTTCAACACTTTGGCCATAACTTCAATGCTGAAGGGAAGACTATTAAGGTATGGAATGAATTTGTGAATGCACTTATGCCTGAAAGTGAGCAAGTGCTACAAGGAGAGCAGCTAGAGGCATTTTCAACTGGTTGCGTGACAGTGGACGAGGACCTGGAGCAGCAGAGGGATGTGGAAAGGGCAAAGTAGTTAATGACCAAGTTGGTGGCTGGTAGAGTGGCGGCCTACCGCTGGCATGCACTCCACCGGATACTGATGTGTGCACTCCGCAACCTGGCCATGCGTATTCTGGCTCAGCCATGCAGAGAATGAGTGTGTTTTTAGCAAGCATGAGCTCATTTAGACGGCTTGTAGAAACAAGTTTAACACTTCAACACTAGAAATTCTAGTGAGGGTGAACGCGAAGCTGACACGGTTGTATTACAAGGTGAAGGGACCAAGGCTGGCAGATTTGGTCAAGGGCTTTGCTGGCGAGGAAGAGGCTATAAGGTGCGTGGATGTAGAGTTGGAGACAAGAGATGAGGAAGATGTTTGGGACCTTGACATTGCAGGATAGTGCAGATGAGTTGGAGGTAGCAGTAAGGATAGGAGCCAATGATGTTGCACGTGGTAACGGGGAGGACGTTGGGGCTAAGGACGGTGATGAATCTCACACGGACAAGGAGGATTAGCTGGATGAAGAGATGGAAGTGCTCAATAAAGGTGAAATTGACAGCGGTTGGGATGGTGGTAATGATGAGGAGGAAGAGGCAGATGGAACTCCACCCGTAGAGGAAGTTGCTAGGATTATATGGTGGGGTGCTTGGAAGTACACTGACTTGCAAGCACCAATTGTAGATGATGCACGTGGTGTAGCAGGAACTTCTATCCGTACTTCTACAAAAGGTACTTATACTGATGCACATCACCCAACAGCAAGTGCACATCCTCAAGCATTTACAACACGCTCACTTTCCTCTAAAGTAGTAGCACCTGCTATTGTTGTTGCCAAAGGCCTAGCAGCTTCTCCAAGTTACAACATGAGGACACGTCGTGGCTCAGAATTATGCACAAAATTTGCATGGCCAGATTTTTTTCATTCCACTTCTGTGACTCAGACACAATGCTTACCTTAGCTTGACACATTTTCCATAGTGTAGCCTGTAGATTAAATGAATTTTCTTGGCACTTCCACGTTCTACTTGCATCTTTTTTTCCTTTTCCACCTTATTAATGAATGATGTTAGCATCGTGGTGAAGTGTACATCATGAACTGATATAGTGTACTATTGGACACATGAATGTTAGCAAAGTGGTGAAGTTCACAACACCTGGATTCATTAAAGTTGTGAAAGTTGCTAGAAATTCTTCATTTCCATTCTCTTCACAGTGATGCTTTACCCGCCAGTATGATTTCTGGCCAAATATCACAGCCGACTTCCGACTTGGATTAGCAGTGGACGACTTTTGACTTTAGGCTTCTGACATGGACACCGACTTAGACTTGAAGACAACATGGATCCAGGCACGTTGAAAGAGGCACTCTTGGCTCATGATGCAGAGTCTAGGCATGATGCTTGTGAGGATATGATGAGAGCCATCCGTGAGCACGGTGTCCATGAGCTTGTTGACCTCTTGCCTGGACAGACATATATGGTTGATGGCGGGCCAATTACGTACTGGTTTTTGAGTGCGCTCTAGTAGTGCGCTCGCAATAGGAAAGGACACTAAAATTCCAGTGTACTCAACTTGTGTATGTACACATCGAGTATGTACATACACTAGCCCAATGTACATGACCCATCCATAGGGATGTGGGTCCATTCAGGAAGAAATCACACACTAAGTGCGTTATTACTGTATTTTTTCATGGAGAACGAGCGCACTGCCCTCATACACTAGCCCCACGCACTGGATCCCCACATAGGGGAGGTCCAGTTTTTCATATAGGAAAAAATCACGTACTAAGTGCGTGAACAGCCTATGTTTGTGTGGGGAATGAGCATGCTGTTCTCATACACTAGTCCTATGCAATGGACCCCTCGTAGGGGGGGGGTTCTAGTTTTCCATAGAGGACAAAATCACGCACTGAGTGCATGATCAATGTACTTTTGTATGGGAAACGAGCACACTTCCCTCATACACTAGCTCCACGCTCTGGACCCCCCATGGGAGAGGAGGACCAGTTTTCCATATAGGACAAAATCACACAGTGAGTGCGTGATCAGTATATTTTAGTGTGGGAAACGGGCCCATTGCCCTCATATACTAGCCCCATGCACTGGATCCCCCCATAGGGGTGGAGATCTAGTTTTCCATATACCGTACTGTCATCCATATTAGTCCCTTTCTTCATTTGCTCTATAGTGCCATCTATATTATCATATTTGGTTTCTTTTGGTGTGAAGGAATGTTTTATGTAACATGGGTGAACTAAAGAAATAATTTGCACGAATATGGGTGATAGTAAGGTAGGATAAAATCACATGCTAAATGCATGATCAGTTTGCTTTTATCGGGGGAACACACGCAGTGCACTCATACACTAGCCCCACGCACTGGACCTTGGCATAGGGGTGGGGATCCAGTTTTCTATATACGATGAAGTCACACACGGAGTGCGTGATCAGTGTACTTTTGTATGGAGAACGAGTGCATTGTATTCATACACTAGCCCCACACATTGGACCCCTCCATAGGAGTGTGGATTGAGCTTTCCATTTAGGAGAAAATCACACAGAAGATGGGTACACTTGAAAACCGGTGCAGAAAAAGGCCCCCATTAACCATATCTCTGGGCTATACAGGCCAAGTGGGTACTTTGCAAGAAGGTGAAGCTTGACGGAGCACAGGATCACTACAAGACACACTTGATGGCCAAGGGCGTCTCATGGGTTGACGGCGTGGATTTCACTGAAACCTTTGTACCTTTTGGGTTTCCAAAGTTGGGGTGTATATGATGGCTCAAGGAGACGGCCGTGGTTCGAGTGCCAGTGAAAAATCCACCGGAATGAGTAATAAAAATACATTTGGTATTTTCCCCCAGAGGTTTGCCAAGTCGCGTCGGCAAATGATCCACCGTATGTCAATGATATAGGTTGTTACTAAGGATGAGTCCGGAACTCAGAAGTATAGTTTGGTACTTGGGGACTTTGTCAAAATTTTGACTATAGGTCCATGGACAGGTTTCGAACCACATCAATCCCCCTCACAAAATGCAATGATTAACTCATGAGAATGTACCCCAAAGGTACAAGGAGTACTGCCACCATGTGCAGGGACATCTATGCCTCTGAAAAGGCATTTTGATGGGTTCTTGATGTGTTAGAACGCCTCAGTGGGTGACATGGTGTGCGCCACCGACTGAGCAGCTGGATTAGGGTGCCAGTCTTTGGCTGACGTAGAGGGTGCTACAGTTAACCAATTTGCATGTGGTGTGGTGTGTTGGGAAGCTTGTGACTAACCCTATAATACATCAGGAAATTTCCATGAAAAAAAATGGTGCAAAATTACATTAATCTCTTCGTAAAACTGATTGTCTTACAACTATGTCCAGGTCCTACAAACACAAGTTGAGGCGACAAGAAAAGTCACGCTTAGACTTAGAACTTCCAGGAAATAGAAACCCGTGAACACAAGTGAAGACCCGTCGGGGCATGTTGGAACTGCTAGCACTGAGATGCAGGTTCTCACAAATGGTTATGGGCCAACGGCCCTGACCATTCTGCACATCGCTCACGACTTTCACGGCAGAAGGGATTGTCGTTGGGGACATCACCATCAAACTCTGTGGTCCCAAAGTAGAAGACCGTAGAAATGCCGAAGAAGGAGATACATCCCATCCAGAATTATACAGGTGGCCCAGGTTTTGGGCTATGGAGGTGGCACTTCGAGCTCCACCTTGTGCTCCACCTCATGAACAACAGTTCACAAAAGGAACGAAAGTCGACAAAGCGATAACATCGGAAGCGTAAATGGAGGCCTTTGCAAATCAGAACACGAAGGCGCTCATGGTGCTAGTGTCCGAGATGGCTGAGTTGTAGTGTGACTAATTCCAAGGCTACAAGTTGGCAGCCGAGGCTTGACAAAAACTCTGTGCCATCCATCAATCCAAGTCGCTTGTGATAAAATATTTACAACGAAGTGACTACTTCAAGTGTGAATTAAGGAGGGAGATGATCTCATCTCTGTTATGCAACAGATTGAGTCCATCGCTTCACGGTAAAATCATGTGGGATGGAAGATTGACATACAGATGCAGGCAATGGCCCTCCCCATGGCCCTTCTTGATAGGGGGAGCCCTCTAATCACTGTCCTGGGAGGATGGAAAGAGGACAAGTCACCTATGGCACAGTCACATAGTACATCCGTAACGAGGCATAGCGACGTATATATGGGGAATCCTTGCCTTCCTTATCGGCCTCGTCACTAAAACGCGTAGTGGTAGAAGCGGGGGCAAGGGAGGTGGCGGATATGGCAATGGCAAGAAGGTGGCCAAAAAGGGTGCGTGCCACAAGTATGGCAAGGAGGGCAACTGGACCCGTGAGTGCACTGAGGACGCAAAGGTTGGTGACAAGGACACCAAAGGCAAGAAGGTGCTTCTCAATGGGACTCACAACCACTACCTCGAGAAGGCCAACCAGCGATGCCTTGATTATGGAGCGGAAGAGAATACACACGTCAAGAAGGTCGAGTTCATCAACTAAACCAAGTCGAGCCATCTATCTATCTCTCTTTCCCTCTGCCTCTGTGTGTGTGTCTGTGTCTTTTACCAACCTCCTCCAATTTATATCTCTCTATCTATCTGTAATCTCCTACTCTCCCTCATCCTATACCTTCATCTCTCTTTATCTCTCACTATTTTTATCTATCTTTATCAATATATGTTTCTATCAATCTATCTGCCTATCTATCTTTCTTTATTTATTTCTATCTATCTATCTATCTATCTATCTATCTATCTATCTATCTATCTATCTATCTATCTATCTATCTATCTATCTATCTATCTATCTATCTATCTATCTATCTATCTATCTATCCATCCATCTATCT
>SZWC01029832.1:0-25472 GCA_023375785.1 Penium margaritaceum | reverse complement strand
GCACTGCTCTATGGAGTACGTCCCCTTGGTCTGTTTTGAGATGGGCCAGGAATGCACTGCCCATAATGGGTATGTCCCCTGTGGCTCATCATAGGAACCATACCTTTTTGGCTTGGTTGAATAGGCACCGGAGTCTCGAACGAGAGGTTGCAGGTTCAAACCCCGCGTCAACCGCAATTTTCTTTCTGGCCCAAACTGGGACAGGAAGCTTCTAGGAAGCTTACGAGAGCCTGCCTTGAGGATGACACTTGGCGGTCTAAGGACGCGCCAAGTAGGACTGTAGGCTGAGGTTGGCTCAAGTGGAGCCACTACAAGCAGAAGCTTTAGCAAAGCTCTGCAAGTATCAAAGCCTGTACCGTGCATGCATCCATTTACCGTTCTTGCCTTTGAGACTCCTCACAGAGTGTCCAACCAAAGGTAGACACTACAGATCAACATGCGGACTTTGTGAGGTTGCAAACCAAACAAACCTAAATTATGGATCCCTCGTTCGAGGGTGATATGTTATCTTGGTTGCAATACCAAGAGCGGTTGGCGGCGTCCCATGTCGGGACCCGTTTTCTAGACCGTTGCTATCCGGCGCATTGACAAAAGGTTATGGGTCCACACTTTTGGTTCTAAGGCACGCTTCCAAGACTGACTAGCGTGTGGTCTTGCAGGGCGCACAGGTACAACAGGGACATGCCCATCGGACGGCTGCATCTGCTCCATCGGCTCCATCGGCTTCTTCAGGTAAGGTGCGCGCACGTGGCGAACTAGGGGATGAGAAAGAGCTCTGACCATGTTGGACAAGACCCTCAAGCCCCAACGGGATTAAGCTCTACCCATTTTTTAGAAGGTGGTACGACCCCGAGTCCGTTCTCTCACGATGGTACCATCACCTTAGGCGATCATTGGCAGGAGGGGTATGCAACGGAACCAACTGCACCTCTGACAACGGTCGCAGTCAGCAGCCTCATCAGCCTCATCGGCCTCAACGAAGAAGAGTAGTAGCGAAGTAGAGAAGACAAGCAATCGCAAGAAATGGCGGATCTGACTCAAGCTCGCCTTGAGGCGGGTATGTCCAAGTTCAAGGGGACAGGGTTTCCCTTGTAGGAATGGCAGTTTGAGATTGTCATGAACGTGCGTGGCTACCTCGACATCCGAAAAGGGACTAAGATAGCACCAGCCGATGCGACCATGACGAGGCATGCGGTTGACCTTGCAGCATGGACGATGAAGAACAACATGGCTCTCGCCATTCTTGTGATGTCCATCAACGAGACTCAACACTCCCACATCACAGAATGCACGTTGGCTGCCGAGGCCTGCGCAAAACTCGCACGCGTGCATCAATCGAACGCCCTAGCAAACCGACTCTTCATCTTCCAAAGGTTGATGTTGATGAGGGTAAACAAAGGAGAATCGATACCCGTATTTTTGCAGCCGTTCGACAACGTGCTGCAAGAGGTCCAGCAAATGGAATGGAATCTCGACTCCAATATGCATGCCATGATCCTTCTAATGGCGCTGCCAGAAATCTGGGGGTCCTTGATTACCGTATTTGGCGGTTGGAAGGAGGCGGATCTAACGTATGAGGCTGTCGCCGAACACGTCTGCAACGAGTCCATGCGACGCAGTGGCAGTGAGGCAAATATTTCAGCCTATGCATCTCGCTTCAGTGGACAAGGTACAAGCTCTCGCTCCAGTCAAGGCAATAGCGGAAGCAGTGGCACTGGAGGGAAAGGCAAAGGTGGCGGGAAGAGTTCCAAGAAGCCCGGCAACTGTCACAACTGTGGCAAGGCTAGGCACTGGGCTAGGGACTGTCGTAGTTCCAAGAAAGAAAGCGGGAACAAAGGTGGAAACGAGAAGGAGCTCACCAACATGATGGCTAGGGGGCTGCCCATGAAGGGCGCAGTGATCCTTAGGCCCGGGGCATTTACCCTAGACTCGGGCACCAACCACCACTCATCAAAAGAGAAGGGTGGATTTGTCTCCATGGCCGAATCTATCATGCGCATCAAGTGTGCAAACGGCGGTGTCGTCCAAGCCATGGGCGAAGGGGACAAGGTGATCACGTTCAACGTGAATGGTGCGGAGAACGCAGTCAACCTTCAAAAGGTGGTGTACATGCCCTCCTTTGCAGCCAACTTGCTGTCCGTCTCAGAAATCACCAACAACAACATGACAATGGTGTTCACCAACAAGGAAGCGGTGGCCCTTAAAAATGAGGACATCCAGATCTTGTACACCAAAGACGATCTCATGCTTTAAGTTCCAAGAGTCAACGGCCTCTACGTGTTTCAAACCAAAGTCACCAAGGAACCGGATGAGGGACTTGCATGTGCCACCAAGACAGTGGCACCGGAGCCAAAGGATGCACCACCGGCGACCGCTGCGGCCGCCACATCAACCAAGGACACTGATGCTGAGCTATGGCGCCGGCGATTTGGCCATGTGGCCAACAGCACGCTGCAAAAGATGTAGGAGCAAGAGGTAGTCCGCCAAATGGAAGGGTACACCATGAGGCATGGCGAAGGGTGTACATTGTGTGAACCATGCCTCCAAGCGAAGGCAGAGAAGGAGCCGTTTGGGAGAGGAAGTCAACAAGCGGAGCACGTCTTGGAACTCATACACAGTGACATGTGTGGACCATTCCGCACACCGTCTAATGGAGGAAGCAAGTACTTCCTGACCTTCATTGAGGACCACAGCCGCAAGTTGTGGATTTACTTCCTCAAAACAAAGGGAGAGGTCAAGAAGAAACTCCTCGAGTTCGTCGCCATGGTGGAGCGGCAAACGTCCAAGAATGTGAAGATGCTCCGAAGTGACAACGGTTGTGAGTACGAGGCATGCAAGCCTTGGCTCAAGCATCATGGCATCCACCACAAGCAAACCACCCCTTATAACCCCCAAAGCAATGGCGGTGCGGAGAGGATGAACCAGACCCTACTTGGCATGGTGCGAAGCATGTTCTTCAATGTCAAGCTCCCACCTCGCTTTTGGGCTGAAGCAGCAACAATGGCTTGCTACCTCTTGAACCTCACACCAGCGACCACCTTGGGAAAGCGTGGAAACAAGCAGGACAAGTAGTTGAAGACCCCATACAAAGCATGGTCAGGAAAGAAACCCAATGCATCTCATCTGAAGGTGCTCGGGTCAACAGCATGGATGAAGATCCAGTCGGGAGAAGGTGGAGGCAAGCCCGACGCACGCTCCAAGAAGTGCATCATGGTTGGATACGTCACGTCACACAAAGCCTATCGGCTTTGGGACAAGGCAGCAGGCAATCGCGTGAGGAGCTGCAACGTTGTGTTTGACGAACGCACCCTTGGAAAGGGAGAGCTGCTAGACCCGATCCTCACTCCCAAAGCGGGAGAGTGCATAGTGTTGCTTGAGTCCGGAGACCAAGCACCCGACAACTGGCTCGCTTTGCCAGTAGATGGTGGGAATGAGAGATCAGCTGTGGAGGATGACGCAGCATCTGACATGGATGCAGATACTGAGGCGTCCAGGGCTTCCGATTCTGACTTGGAGTCTGACCACTCTTCTGATGACAACGACGACGACGACAAACAACCACCTGTGGAAGCACCAGCACCAAAGAAAGAAGCCGCAACACTACCCCGGCGCAGTTTGCAACCAAAGAGAGCACCTTTACAATATGAGGATGATTGGACCGGCCTTAGCTGGCCGTGCATGGCTTAGGGAGAGCCATCCACAGTGGCGGAGGCCATGAATGGCTAAGATGCAGCCAAGTGGAAGGAGGCAGTGGATAGCGAGCTCGCGTCCATTCCCGAGAACGGCACATGGATGCTGGTGGATAGACACGACAAGGCCTACGTCGTGGGATCCAAGTGGGTCCTCCGAGTGAAGAAGAAGCAAGATGGCAGCATTGACAAGTTCAAGGCAAGGGTAGTGGCTAAGGGGTTCTCTCAATGCCCGGGCTCCAAGTACGATGAGACGTTTGCGCCCATCGTGACCTTTGCCTCCATCCGCTCTCTCCTTGGCATTGCAGCTGCAAAGAACTTGGAGATACACGAGATGGACGTCAGGCTAGCTTTCCATTATGGGAAGCTTGGCAAGGAAGTGCTGATGGGGGTGCCCGAAGGAGTCGAAGCTCCCAAGGGCAAGGTGTGCAAGTTGGTGAAAACACTCTACGGGCTGCAACAGGCCCCGAGGATGTGATACAAAGAGATGGACGGTTTCATGACCGACCTCTCCTTCATGCATTGCAAGAATGACCCGAGCATGTACGTGCGTGATGATGGGAGAGGGCTGATAATGGTTGCGCTGTACGTGGATGATTTGATGATCTGCTCGTCCTTGGTCGAGCTGCTAGATGAGCTGAAGTCTGACCTCAGCAAAAGGTTCAAGATGAAGGACATGGGTCCTCTCGAGTACTACCTCGAGATTTCCATCCACCGCAACCGAGTAGCAGGCACCATCGAACTCAACCAAACCAAGGACATCGGTGAGGTACTGAAGCGCTACCACATGGAAGACTGCAAACCTATCAGCACCCCAATGATGACTGATACAAAGCTGAAAGCCTCCATGTCGCCAAGCAACGAATTAGAACAAAGGGCGATGCAAGACATCCCGTACCAGTCCGCCGTGGGTAGCCTCATGTATGCCATGGTAGGGACTCGTCTGGACATCTGCTATGCTGTGGGACAAGTGAGCAGATTCGTGGCCAGCCCTGGGCCACAACATTGGCAGGCAGTCATGCGCATCTTGCACTACCTGCAGAAGACACGTCACATGGGCCTCGTCCTTAGAGGCCTAGAAGGAACGGACCCCCTTCGTCTGAAGTGGTACACCGACGCTGACTAGGGAGGAAATCTGGACGACATGAAATCCACCTCTGGATACGTGTGCATCTTGAATGGCGCTGCCATCTCATGGGCCAGCAGGAAGCAGGATTGTGTTTCCATGTCCATGGCTGAGGCAGAGTACGTTGCTCTATCAGAGGTGTGCAAGGAAATTCAATGGCTACGCATCCTGCTTGGCAAAATGACAGTGCCACAGAAGGACGCCACGGTCGTACACGTGGACAACATGAGCGCCATCTCGATGGCTGAAGACGTGATCATCTCCCGGCGAACGAAGCACATCTACATACGTTACCACTACTCACGTGACCTGGTCATGAAGAACGTGGTGGACTTACAGCACTGCGGAAGGAAGAGTATGCTTGCTAAGTGCATGACCAAGCCGCTCCAGAGCGACTTGTACTATGCAGGCATTCGTGTATTCGGCATGAGGAGTGCGGTAGCGGAAGGGTGAGGCCCAAGGCATTGATGGAGCCGAGCAAGGGACAGATGGACAGAGGTGCAAGGAAGAGATTTCTTGAAATAGTATGCACCTTGTCCACTGCCTAGATGGCTAGCCAGACATACAGACAAGGCATGCACTGCTCTATGGAGTACATCCCCTTGGTGTGTTCTCAGATGGGCCAGGAATGCACTACCCATAATGGGTATGTTCCCTGTGGCTCATCATAGGAACCGCACCTTTTTGGCTTGGTTGAATAGGCACCGGAGTCTGAAACGAGATGTTGCGGGTACAAACCCCGCGACAGCCGCAATTTTCTTTGTGGCCCAAACTGGGACAGGAAGCTTCTAGGAAGCTTAATAGAGCATGCCTTGAGGATGACACTTGGCGGTCTAAGGATGCGCCAAGTAGGACTGTAGGTTGAGGTTGGCTCGAGTGGAGCCACTACAAGCAGATGCTTTAGCAAAGCTCTGCAAGTATAAAAGCATGTACCTTGCATGCATCCATTAACAGTTCTTCCCTTTGAGACTCCTCACAGAGTGTCCAACCAAAGGTAGACACTAAAGACCAACATGCGGACTTTGTGAGGTTGCAAACAAAACAAACCTAAAGTGTGGATCCCTCGTGCGAGGGTGATATGTTATCTTGGTTGCAATACCAAGAGCGGTTGGCGGCCTCCCATGTCGGGACCCATTTTCTAGACTGTTGCTATCCGGCGCATTGACATGTTTGTCTGAATGCCTTACCTTCATGGCACTCTAGGCATGCACCATCCTTGAGACCATGAGCACAGTCAGTCGGCTGGATGCCGTGTGCAGTTGCATGCTTCAACATGTCTTTTACAACGTGTGTATGTATGTGTGCCAGTCTGCGGTGGATGAGCTCAGTGTGCCTTGAGTCTGTGCTAGTTAGAGTGTGAACTTGTGGCCGGTGTGACTGGGTGTGAATGAGGGGAAAGAGGGTGAGCTGGTACAGCATGTCAACGTGAAGGGGCCCATCAGCCAGCAACTCACCAGCAGCATCATAGAGCATGCATCGCTGCTTTTGTGTCACAGTGGAAATGTTGTCTTGTTTGTCCAACTGTCCACCAGATAAGAGATTGATTTTCAAACAAGGGACATACAGCACGCTAGTCAACCATAGCACGCCCCTCGGTACTTGCAACGCAACCGTGCCCACGCCCTCAACATGCAAGATCTCCCTTGACCAAGTTCTCACACCATCCACACCAAGCGTCGCGTGCAGTTTTACAAACAGGTGACAATGCAGGGACATATGATGTGACGCAATAGTGTCAAACAACCACTCATGCATGGGTAGGGCATGGCCCATAGTGACATGGGTGTGACCTGGCCGCTGACCTGAGTGCCGTGATGCAACGTGTGGTGGGGCCATGGCGTCTGTCTCAGGGAGCTGAGGCTCTAGCGGGGCTGTCCAGCTGAGCCCAGTTGGTGGAGCAATTGGGTGCTGTGCTTGAGCCGTCTCTGTGTACACACTCATAGCCTGCTCAGGTACGGGCACAGGTGTGTTCGAGAAAGGCGGGTGGTGGTGCAGGTGCTGAGGGCGAGGGCAATACTTGCTCCATCTGTGACCCAAACCTTGCTACACCAAAAGGCACCACGGTTGGTGCTGGAGCACCTTGTCCCATGCTCTGCGGCCCATTCCAGCCGGCAACCGAATGATGTGACTGCTGCTGCTGGGACCACTGGCGCTGCTGCTGCTGCTAAGGTCACTGGAGCTGCTGTTGCTGCTGCTGCGGCTGCTGCCACTGGCGCTGCTGCTGCTGCTACTGCTGCTTGTCCATTATTTGGCGCTGAAGTGCGTGACAGTGACGCCAAAAGTGCCCTGTCTGATTGCAAAAACTGCATCTTTGATTTCCGCGTCCACGCCCTCGGCCCTTACCACCGCTCCCAGCGTTACTCCTCCCTCTTGTACTATTGGCCTTGGTCTGTGTGTGTGTGAAGTGGATGGACGGTTCTAGGCCAGCTTAGGTGCCTTGATGCACATAGGCTGTCGGAGCACCCACGGTGTCACGGGCTTCTCCTTTGAGAATGTCTTTGTAGTTGCGGAGTTGAGCAAAGACGACGGATAGGTCGATGTCCTTGATCTCTGCCACAGGGTGACGGTGGAAAACGTCCCGACAGAAGTCTCTGTACTGCTTGCCCAGGTGCAGGAGCACCACATCCAGCCACTCAAGAATGGAGCATACCGCGCCGAGTCCAAGTAGACGTCGCCGGATGTCCATAGCCTCGTCCCAGTAGTCTGCTACCGGTGTTCCAGGTTTGGGGAAGCGATTGCGTAGCTTGTCTCCCATGGTCACGACTAACGTCATGCCTTGTTCTTCCTTGCGGGTTGTAAGATGCCTCCAGGCATCATGTGGCCGAGGGTCTCTCGTGCGAGAGTTGGTCGGGTTTGCTTCCTTTCCCCCAAAATGGCACTCGCGTAGTGCATATGACTGCGAATCAGGGAGCGCGCGACGTAGTGCATTGAACGCGTGAAGGAGAACTTGCGTATCAGCAGTGTCTGGAGCCGGCTGGAGGTAGTAGCTCTCTAGGCCATGCTCAGCGGACCAGTCCAGGAACAGGTCCTTCCAGGCTAGGAAGTCCCTGGTGCCTAGCTGAGGCAGTGACAGGTCCTTGGATCCCAAGCCCAGTTGTGCGACGGCGGCGGCCGTGAGGGTCACGGCCGATGGATCACTGTCTTGGGCACCATCGGTCCTCCCACCTGCTACGCTACCCCCCGCGTTGGACATTCCCACTGTTGGGGAGGCCGGATGCGACTAGAACCTGCTCCTGCCGATCAAGAAAATTTCTGCAGCAATCCGTAGGGCCCACTTTGGGCCCAGTTTTTGGATGAGAGCCTTACGCTCTAGGAAACCGCCTTAGGACCTGTTGGGGAACCTGCATACAGCCCCCAGACCCTTCCCAGCCCGTTCCCATCCCACCTGTGCAGTCCCCTGCTGTTAGGGGGACCCTTGGGGTGCCTAGCGGGTCGGCTCCACCGCCTCGTGACCACTACACAGACCGTGGGTGGCTCCGCCTCCTCAGCGCTTGTGGCGCGACTTGCGAGGTCCCCTCTGGGCGTGTTCAATGCCCCTACACTGACCGCGGGGCTGCCTGCGGCGCCGACGGCTCGTGGGCGGCCACGTGTCCTAATCTGGCCACCCGTCGTTTTGCTTGCTGCCCCTCTCTTGAGTCTGTTTGAGGCCCGCAAGCCTGCTCTGATACCATGAGGATTCTCCTACGACTAGATTGCACTTTGTTTCATGGCAAATGGTGGACTATGGAGGGAGTTAGGGTGAAAACAAGGTCCGGCGTCATAAAAAACTACAAGTGTCTGAGTAAGGGAGAACACCTCTCTTACGGGTGAGGATCGCTGATCGATTATCACCCATCAGCCGGTGAGCGAAGCTCGCTGGAAAACTGCGAAGTGCGAGGACAAAGTCCTCGCACGCCCCTCGAACGTGGGTTTCCGAACTCGGATTACCCCTGGGCATGTGAACAAACATACTACGAAGCAAACATAGAATTTTCCTAACCAGTTTCAAGTGTGTGGACTAATCTAGGCATCACAAGCATGTAACGGCATTGCTGCCAAGCTAAATTCCTACATGTGAATATGCAAAGCAGAGGGACTATAGGCTACACTGCTAGGGTGGAGGCGAGCACACAAGAGCACAAATCCCAGGGCGACAAGCTGATACGCCAGGATGCCGTACGCTCATGATGTGTCGCCCCCACTTCCTGGACCAGCGTGCCCTGCACACTCACGACCACAAGAGAAATCATATACAAGGGAATTAACATATGTCGCTTGCGTACCCACTTTGCTGCACCCGCAGGACCACTGAGCTGCTGCTGGCTTGATGTTGCACCTGCTGCTACCCGTGTACCAGTCTCGTCTCCTACTTCATCCTCAGCTGTTGCGTCTGCTGCCGCGTCTTCTACAGCCTTTGCTGCTCTCTCAGCCTCAGCTGCAGCTTCTGCCTGCCGTCAGTTTTGCACCTTAGTGAAGTACGGCTTCAGGAACTCCAGCACCTTCACTTCCATCTCCACCACAGACTTAATGCCCAGGAGCTGCAACCACAAAGGCAGGACCACATTCAGGGTTAGCATGTGTGGAATTTGAACCACAAAGACGGGTAAGAAAGTAAAAGAAAGATACATAGAAAAATCTGAAGCGGAAACGCGGGTCCACAGCAGTGGAGACCACATGCCGCACACTGCACTTCTTAACGTACTTCTTCAGCTGCATGTAAATAGACAAACAAACTTAGTAGAGTTAGTGACAATAGCACAGAGTGACAGGCAGAAAACAACAATAACCACCACTGCCACCACCACCACCACCACCATCACCACCACCACCACCAGCAGGAGCAACACACCTTGTCCATGCTGCTCTTGACGCCCGGTTCCAGAACAAGCAGGAGTTTCTCAGTTGATTCCAGCACGACCCTCCTCTCCCGCTTGTTCTAAGCGGCAGCAGCCTTGACTCTCCATCCATGCAGCCTGTGCATGATGTTGCTGAAAAAGGGCAGCACGAGGGAGAGGGTTGGGTAATCCTGCCCTGAGATGTCATCGGTAAAGCCCTTGAAGGGCTTGAGGATTGCTTTGACAAGACCCAGCATCTCCCAACCCTGACCAGAGGGGATGAGGGCCGGTTCCCGACTTTGAAGCCACTCATCAAGCATGTCCTTCAATCTCACCACATGTTCACACATATCCAACGTGGAGTTCAACCGTGTGGGTGTGTCTTGTTGCAAAGAAAGGTAGTTCAACCCATGAGCATGGCAAGCAATGATGACACTCATCCCTCTCTCTGCTGAGCGAAAGACGTAGCTGACGATGTCTCGGGCCGTTTTCAAGTGCTCCTCCACCTGTTCAATGGCAATCAGGTCCTTCACTGCCAGGTTGAGTACATGCCCCATGCACCTTATGTGACCATCCTTGGTAAAAGCGTCGTTCTGCAATGTCAAAAAGTGGTCAACAACACTGTCGTTGACGGTGTTGTTGTCGACAGTGAGGCAGTAGATCTTGCCCCACAACCCCCACTCCTTCAAAGCTGCTGCAAAGAGGTCAAACACGCTGGCATCCATGGCATCATCTGAGCACGATGGAAAATCCAGAGCCACGCTTTGCATTTGCCAATCTGCAATCCAGTGAGCGGTTATGCCGAGGTATTTGTGGTTGGCATCTGACTGCCACCAATCTGTTGTGAAAGACACACCGGTACACACAACAGAAAACATCTTGAACAGTTTCTTACAAAAAGCCGTCACCTCGTTCTTGATGAGGAGGGTGAGAGTGATGCGCCTGGGCACGATGGCGAACGGGTTGCAGTGGAGAAACGCCACCCGCAGCCAGTGTGACTCGATGGACAAGAACGACTGGTTCTTGTCAACGACGTACTTCCACAGGCATGTCTGAAAGTACTTCTTGTTCAAACAAACACCCACACCTGCCACTCCTCGCGCCACTGCTACATTGGTGTGGTCAACCTCGACCGCAACTGCCGCAGCATGTCCTGTTGCCTTCTCCAAGGCCTGCTTCGCCTCTGTTGCTTTCAGCTCCTTCCAGCGTTCATTGTGATCCACCCTCAAGTGCTTCCACATGGAACTAGTCTGGCTGTCTGTCATGTTGAAGGAGCCTTACAGTCCAGTTTGGTTTGCTGGAAAAAGGGTGCACCATGCTCGCGGTTAACCCGAGACGACGACGACCTTGAAGACGGTCCAGATGACCGACGGCTTCTTAGTGCGCTTGTCAAGCTTTTGAATCTTAGGGTTGATGGTGGCCTGGACAAGACTCTTTGGCCCTCTAGCAGTAGAGGCAGCGGGAGTCACCTCCTGTGTCGCCATGGTGATGGAGCTGCTAGTGAGGCAGTGAGTGAGGCTGACACTTAGCGTGGAGTGGGAGGCGCGGGAGTCTCGGTACCCCGCTGGTAAGCGGGGGGCTGTGAAGCGAGCCAACAATGCCGCGAAGTGAGTCAAAAACCTAGGCGGGTTCCCTCGCAGCATCAGTGGGCAGCCCGGAACTTTGGGCAGCCTGCTGACTCGACCATTTGGTGTAACGAGTAAGGGGTGTCAGGGGTAAGGGCTTCAGAATATCGAATTGCGGAATTGCCGACGTGCAGAGTCGATCCGGACCTCTCGACACTTTTCCGGCCGCAGCCCCCTCCCCCCCTCTCCCCAGGACGAGGGACTCGCAATTCTCGAGTCTAGTCATCCCCACAAAACTCGACTCGCGAGTCCGAGACTGGACTCGGACTCGCGATTCTCGTACTCGAGTCTCGTCTTTTGGCTTAGAGGCTTAGTGAAGAGACAGCTCCAACTATCAGGCAGATCTATCAAGAGGGCCATCACATAGGGCTGTGGTTCATCCATCCAGCCCACATCATTGCATTGTGAGGCAAGCAAATCCATTTTCTGCATAGCGGCATGGATGTCCTCTCCCTCTTTGATTGTGACCATTAGGAGTCATCATGGAAAATCTGTTCACAAGTGATGTCAACTGGTAGACTGTAGAGAGATTCTCCCATGCGTCCGTTGTTGACCTATAGCCTTGGAAGTAACCCCACTGACTCTTGATGGTACACATCAACAGGAGAATGAGCACCTCCATGTTGTTCTTTGCAAAGGCAAACTTCTTCTTAATAGTCGTTCTTGCACTGGCGAGCACTGTTGACTTGGTGTGCCCATTGCCATGAGTGCAGTTGATCGTACTCCCTGGTTTAACCACTGATAGGTGATGGAAAACATGATCTGGCATTATATTTTGATTCCTTGGATTTTTCCATGCAAGATCGAGCTTTGAATCGCTTGATTTGAGTGAGTATTAAGAAATCTAGCCTAGCCCAAAGTTTGGGTGTTGGGCGGAAGTAATATGGTATCCGCCATGGGTAGCGGGATGATTCACCACCAGTGATCTGAGTTCATCTCCCGCGAGCTCCAAATGCACCAGGGCCATGAATGAAGTGAACAGAGGGATCTCCTTGACCAGCTTGAAACTGTCCTTGATTTCTGGGGGAGGAAAGGTGCTCCAACGGGTCATCGACAAAGTGCCTCCCATTGTCTAGCGTGGAAGGTAAGGTGGGCGGCTCCACCGAGGGTTACTTCGACGACCGTTACAGGGGCTCTACTGCTCTGTTTCAGGCATGCTTGGATGCGTTGGAAATATTAGATTACCGGCTATAAGGATCTAATGTAGTCCAAGTATGCTAAGCAACAAGAATTTGTTTCGATTCAGATCTACTCATTGTGATGTATTCTGCCCACTTTCATGCGTGATCCTTGTGCTCCACACTCTTCACCAAAGGTTTCCATTGGCTGCCCCTAACTTTGGTAACGTACATCAGTGAGAGCTAGGCATCCTTGAGGGTGCCTGCACACCCACTAGTACCAACAAAGGGTTATGGACCCACGTGCCTACAAGGACCCTAGCTCTGCAACTTTCACGCTACCGCTGCTCGCCATGGCAACGACAGAGCAAGAGAGCATCGGCGCCGTCTCGAATTTTGACAAGAATGGCTTCCCTTAGTGTACATGGCATTTGAGGTCCACCTCGATGACAAAGGCCTGCTTGAGCTGGTCAACGACAAAGAGACCGTCCCTCCAGATACCATGACGAAGGAGGAAGTGGACAAGTACAAGAAGCGCAACACGAAGGCGCTTAATTTGTTTGTTTTAGCGCTAGCTCCGACGCAGCGCACACTGATTCAAGGATGCACGAGGGCGTGGAGGTCTGGAAGAAACTCTGCTCTATCTACCAGTCGAGCAACCTTGCTAACCAACTCTTTGTCTTGAAGAGGCTCCTCACCTTCTGAGCCAACAAAGGCAACGACAACATAGGGATACTGCAGCAGATCCAGTCCCTTACAGCCGAGTGCCTAGCCACCGGATGGAAGCTCGACCCTCAGCTACAAGGCATTGTTGGCATGGTGTGCCCCTTGCCATGAGTGCCGTTGATCTTACTCCCTGGTTCGACCACTGAGGAGTGGTCAAACACCTGATCTGACTTTAGATTTCGATCCCTTGGATTTATCCATGCAGGATTGAGCTTTGAATCGCTAGATTTGAGTCAGTACTCAGAAAGTTAGCCTAGCCCAAAAATTGGATGTTGGGCAGTGGAATCTGGTACCCGCCATGGGTTGCGGGATCCGAGTTCGTTCCTAATGGCCTCCAAATGCACCAGGGGCATGAATAAGGTAACCATAAGGACCTCCTTGACCAGGATGAACTTCTCCTTCACTTCTGGGTGAGGAAAGGCGCTTCGATGGGTCATCGTCGAAGTGCCTCCCGTTGCCTAGAGTGCAAGGCCAGGTGGGTGGCTCCACCAAGGGTTACTTCGACAGCCGTAGCAAGGGCTCTACTGCTCCGTTTTGAACATGCATGGATGCGTTGGAAAGCTTAGATCACAGGCTATAAGGATCTGATAGAATCTCACCATGCTAACTAACAAAGACGTGTTTCGATTCAGATGTACTGAATGCGACGTGTTCTTCCAACTCACATCCGTGATCCTTGTGCTCCACACCCTTCACCATTGGTGCCCATTGGCTGCCCAAACACTGGTAATGTGCTTCAGTGAGAGCCAGGCATCCTTGAGGGTGTCTCCACACCCACTGGAGCCAACATAGAGTTATGGGCCCACGTGCCTAGAAGGACCCTAGCTCTTCAAGTTTCATGCTACCGCTGCGCGCCATGGCAACACTAAGCAAGAGAGCATTGGTGCCGTCTCCAAGTTTCATGGAAACAGCTTCCCCTTGTGGAGGTGGGAGTTTGAGGTCTACCTCGATGACAAAAACCTTCTTGAGCTGGTCAACGGTGAAGAGATTGCCCCTCCAGATACCACGACACAGGAGGAAGTGGAGAAGTACAAGAAGCGCAACAAGAAGACGCTTACATTGTTGGTGTTAGCGCTAGCTCAGTCGCAACGTGCACTGATTCAAGGATGCACGACGGCCACGGAGGCATGGAAGAAGCTCTGCACCATCTATTAGTCCACCAACCTCGCTAACCAGCTCTTTGTCTTCAAGAGGCTCGTCACCCTCCGAGCCAACGAAGGCGATGACATCATGGAGATCCTGGAGCAGATGGAGTCCCTCACTGCCAAGTGCGTAGCCACCGGATGGAAGGTCGACCCTCAGCTGCAAGCCATGATCCTCTTCCTGGCCATGCTGGACAGTTGGAGTCCCATGATCACCACCATAGACGGCTGGTCCGCCGATGAGCTGAAGTACCCGAAGGTGGCTGAGAATGTCCATAATGAATGGATGCGGCGTGGTGGGAGAGAGAAGGGGGAAACATTAAGTTCCGCCTATGCCGTCCGCCCTCAAGGTGGAGGGGGAGGCAAGAAGGGGAAGGGTGCCAAGCAGGGTTCCAAGAAAGGTGACAACAAGGGGGAGTGCTACAATTGTGGAAAACAGGGCCACTACGCACGCGATTTCCCCAACAAGAAGTCAAACTAGCCCACGAAGGGCAGGAAGAAGGACACCCAAGCCATGATGGCCAGGGAATCTACCAACTTGACAGATCCGGAAGTCATGGTGATTGACTCCGGATCAGGCCGCCACACACAATGCAACTGGGTGGCGTACATCACCTACGGTGCCATCAAGCGACGCATGACAGTGGCCAACGGCAAAACAAAGTTGGCCGCGGGCGAAGTTAATGTTTTCATTGAGTCGGTGGTGAGTGGGAAAGTCATTCCATGTACCATCTACGACGTGCTCCACATGCCCAACTGGGGCAACTTGCTGTCAGTGAGCCGCCTTACCGACAAGGGGCTCGAGGTTCTCTTCAACAAGAAGGAGGCCATCATCCGGAAGGAGGGGGATGGCGAGGTGATTACACGTGGCAAGAGGGAGGAGGACCTGTACCTTCTTCGTACCAAGGTTCTTGCCAATGCATTGAGGACTGACGCCGTCAACCTCGTGACGAAGGATGAAGGAAACATGGACCTCTGGCACCCCCGCCTATCTCACATTGCTCCCTCAACTGTGACGGACATGGCAAAGAAGGAAGTGGTGCAGGGCCTTAAGGTCAAGGGCCTGGATGCAACCAAGAATGCCGTGTGCGAGCCATGCGTTGTGGGCAAGGCAACACGGCACCCGTTTGATGGCAAAGGGATGCGTGCATCAGCGAAGTTGGAGGTGGTGCACACGGATGTGTGCAGACCATTTGAGCCCTACATTGGTGGGGCACACTACTTCGTTACCTTCATCAACGACCACAGCCGCAAGCTCTACCTCTACATCATCAAGAGGAAGAGCGATGTCTTGTCGTGCATAAAAGAATTTGTGGCGGCTGTGGAGCGGAAAACGGAGTTGAAGGTGAAGGCATTCCGGAGCGACAACGGTGGCGAGTACAACGGCTGATTGGCATGGATGAAGAGCAAGGGGATCGCGTGGCAGAAAACTATGCCATAATCTCCGCAGCAGAATGGCATTGCCGATAGGGCAAACCACACCATCCTCAACATGGTCCGGTCCATGTTGAGCGGTGCCGGCCTCACGCAGCGGTCCTGGGGCAAGGCGACACGGACAGCGTCGTTCATCATGAACCTGACGCCGATGAAGACGCTAAAAGACGCGGAGTCCAAGGTGTGGAAGACGCCACAAGAAGTGTGGAGTGGGAGGAAGCCAACTGTGGCACACCTCCATACGTTTGGTTGTGTTGCACATGCTGTTGTGCAGGCACGGGAGGGGCAGGGCAAGCTAGACCCGCGGACTCGCTGGTGCATCTTCATCGGGTACGAGAGCGGGAGCAAGGCATACCGGCTCTTCGACTTGCGGAGGCAGCACATCGTGAAGAGTCATGACGTAACGTTTGACGAGGACACCCGTTGGACCGACAAGGATGCGGGTCTCTCCAAGGGGGGGGAGTGGCTGCCACTCCTTGAGGGGGAGACGCCAGAGGACGCAAAAGAGGGTGACGTTCCATTGGCTCGAGCCGGCGAGAACCATCCGGGCGATGTTGGAGCAGCTGATTTCCATTCAGCCGAGTCGGACAACGAGTCCAAAGCGCCCGCAGCAGTGGAGCTGAACAAGGAGGCGGGGAGTGAGCCCGCATCTCCACGGTCCCCGAGAGAGGGGGACCAGTCCAGCGGTGCCAGTGGCACCGCGAGAGGGCAACACCAGCAGCAGCAGCAACGACAGCAGCAGCAGCAGCCTCAACAACAGCAGCCCCGAAGAAGCAGACGAGCAAAGAGGACGGCAAAACGGTATGATGCCGCGCTAGGCACCTGGACTAGGTTTGCTCAAGTGTTCTTTGCGCAAGAGGAGCCCGAGACCGTCAAGGAGGCATTGCAGCAGAAGGATGGGGCTGAGTGGGAGGAAGCCATAAAATCTGAGCTCGCCTCCCACAAAGAGAACGGCACTTGGCAGCTGATTGACAGACCGGAGGACGCAAGAATCATCGGCTCCAGGTGGAACTTCAAGAAGAAGCTCACCAAGGAGGGGAAGGTGGAACGGTACAAGGTGCGACTGGTGGCGAAGGGGTACACCCAACGAAAGGGTGAACACTATGATGAAACCTTTGCACCGGTGGACAAGTTCGCCTCCATCCGCTCCATCCTCTTGGTGGCGGCACTGCGGGACTACGAATTCCATCAGATGGATGTACAAGCCGCATTCCTCAATGGCGACCTGGACAAGGAGGTCTACATGGAGGTGCCGGAGGGGGTGGACCCGCCGCCGGGGAAGGTGTGCCGGCTTTGCAAGGCGCTCTACGTGGTGAAGCAAGCGCCACTCATGTGGTACCTGAAAATGGACGGCTTCATGGCCGAGCTTGACTTCAAGCACTGCAAGGCGGATCACAGCGTGTACATGCGAAAGCAGCCGGGGTTGCCCCAAATTCTGGTCCTCTAAAAGGATGACCTCATCCTTGTGTCATCGGACATGGAGGAGTTGGTGAACCTGAAGCGGCAGCTAGGCGGTTGGTTCAAAATGACCGACATGAGCGAGCTCGAGTACTACCTCGGCGTCGCCATCAAGAGGGACCGCAAAGCACGCACGCTGGAGATGGGGCTGGAAAAGTACGTGCAATAAGTGCTCCGCCGCCACAACATGGAGGAGTGCAACCCCATCGGCACACCCATGACCACCACATGTGAGCTAAGCTCAAGGATGGGGCCGTGCACGGATGAGGAGAAGGAGGAGATGGCAGGTGTGCTATACCATACCGCGGTGGGGAGCATCATGTATGCCATGGTGGTGACGCGGCCCAACTTGGCCTTCGCAGAGGGCCAAGTGAGCCGCTATGTCGCTGACCCCGGGCCGTTGCATTGGCAAGAGGTGAGGCGGATCCTCTACTATCTCAAGGCGACAAAACAGTCACGACTCGTGTTTGGAGGGGTACCGTGTGATGACTCCCTTGAGTTGGTCGGCTACTCGGATGCCGACTGGGCTGGTGATGTGGATGACAGAAAATCAACGTCAGGGTACGTGTTTGTACTTGGAGGTGCAGCAGTTTCATGGGCAAGCAGGATGTAGGACTGCGTGGCGCTGTCAAGAACCGAAGCAGAGTACATCGCACTCGGGGAAGCCGCAAAGGAGGCACTGTGGCTGCGTCGGCTGCTAAAGGAGATCGGTGTGCCACAAAAGAAGCTGACGGTGCTCAACGTTGATAACATGAGTGTCATCAGCCTAACCCACAACCTGGTACTGCACAGGAGGACCAAGTACATCGAGATCTGGCATGACTACGCGCGAGACTTGGTAGCAAAGGGAGATGCAGCTATTGTGCATTGTGGCACTAAGCGCATGCTCGCCGACGCCATGAACAAGGCACAGCCCAAGGACAGGCACGACGCAAGCTGCATGGAGTTTGGTCTGCGGTGTGAGGTTAAAAAATGCTTCAGGTTCCAAGGACAGGGCATCAAGGTTGCGGCGCAAGGGGGAGATTGGTGGCATGGTGTGCCCCTTGTCATGAGTGCCATTGATCGTACTCCCTGGTTCGACCACTGAGGAGTGGTCAAACACCTGATCTGATTTTGAATTTGGATTTCTTGGATTTTTCCATGCAGGATCGAGCTTTGAATCGCTCAATTTGAGTGAGTACTCAGAAAGTTAGCCTAGCCCGAAAATTGGGTGTTGGGCAAGTGGAATCTGGTACCCGCCATGGGTGGCGGGATATTCCACCGCCAGGGATCCGAGCTCATTCCTAATGGCCTCCAAATGCACCAGGGGCATGAATGAGGTAACCAGAAGGACCTCCTTGACCAGGATGAACTTCTCCTTGAATTCTGGGCGAGAAAAGGCGCTTCGACGGGTCATCGTCGAAGCGCCTCCTGTTGCCTAGAGTGCAAGGCCACGTGGGCGGCTCCACCAAGGGTTACTTCGACGGCCGTAGCAGGGGCTCTACTGCTGCGTTTTGGGCGTGCTTGGATGCGTTGGAAAGCTTAGATCATAGGCTACAAGGATCTGATGTAATATGACTATGTTGAATAACAAAAACGTGTTTTGATTCAGATGTACTGAATGCCACGTGTTCTGCCCACTCACATCCGTGATCCTTGTGCTCCATACTCTTCACCATTGATGTCCATTGGCTGCCCAAACACTGGTAACGTGCTTCAGTGAGAGCTAGGCATCCTTGAGGGTGTCTCCACACCCACTAGAGCCAACAGCCATGATCCTCATCCTAGCCTTGTCGGAAAGTTGGCATCCCATTATCACTGTCGCAGGCGGCTGGTCTGCCGATGGGCTCAAGTACGGGAAGGTGGCTGAGTACATCCACAATGAATGGATGAGGCATGGTGGGAGAGAGAGTAGGGCATCATCAAATTCCGCATATGCAGTCCGTCCTCAAGGTGGAGGGAGAGGCAAAAAGGGGAAGGGTGCCAAGCAGAGCACCAAGAAAGGTGACAAGAAGGGGGAGATCTACGTGTGTGGCAAGGAAGGCCACTACGCACAAAAGTGCCCCTACAGGATGTCAGACCAGCCGGGGAAGGCTGGAAGGAAGGACAATCATGCAATGATGGCGTAGGAGTCCGCCCACTTGACTGATCCAGGAGTCTTCGTGATTGAATCTGGATCGGGCCACCACATGCAATGAAAGCGGACGGAATTTGTCATTTATGACGCCTCAAAGCGGCACATGATAATGGCCAATGGAAAAACAGAGTTGGATGCCGGTGAAGGCAATGTTCGCATCAAGGTGGATGTGGACGGGGAGGCTGTCACAAGCACAATTCACGACGTGCTGCACATGCCCAACTTCAAGGGAAATCTCCCGTTTGTGAGCCGCCTTACCAACAAGGGGATCAATGTGCTCTTCAACAAGAAGGAGGCCATCATCCAGAAGGAGGAGAAAGGCCAAGTGATTGCACGTAGAAAGCGAGAGGACGACTTGTACCTACTGCGTGCAAAGATCATTGGCAGCCGGGCGGGTTCCAACGTTGCCCACCTCACGAAGAAGGACAATGGAGACCTCCACCTGTGGCACTGTTGCCTGTGTCACCTTGTTCCCTTAAGTGTAGCGGACATGACAAAGAAGGAAGTGGTGCGGAGTCTTGAGGTCAAGAGCCTCGATGCAGCCAAGAATGCCATGTGTGAGTCATGCATGCACGGCAAAGTGACACGGGAGTCATTTCATGGCAAAGGGATGCGTGAATTGGCAAAGTTGGAGGTGGTGCACACAGATGTGTGTGGACTATTTCAGCCCTCCATTGGTGGGGCATGCAACTTTGTCACCTTCATTGACGACCACACCGGCAAGCTCTACCTCTTCATTATCAATAGGAAGAGCAATGTCTTGTTGTACATGCAAGAGTTTGTGGCTGCAGTGGAGCGGTAAACAAAATTCAAGGTTAAGGCGTTCCGGAGCAACAACGGCGGCAAGTAAGAGGACTACTCAGCATGGATGAAGAGCAAGGGGATCGCGTGGCAGAAAACTACGCCACATTTTACCACATCAGAACGGTGTCGCCGAGAGGGCAAACCGCACCATCATCAACAAGGTCTGGTCCTCGTTGAACGATGTTGGCCTCGCGTGGCGGTACTGGGGCGAGGCAGCACGGACAGCACGTACATCATGAACCTGATGCCAACAAAGCCACTAAAAGACGTGGAGCCCAAGGTGTGGAATATGTCATAAGACGCTTGGAGTGGGAGGAAGCCAACTGTGGCTCACCTCTGCACATTTAGCTGCATTGCACATGCTGTAGTGTAGGCACAGGAGGGGCGGGGCAAGCTGGACCCGTGGACTCCCCGGTGCATCTTTGTCGGGTACGAGAGCAAGAGCAAGGCGTACCGACTCTTCCACCAGTGGAGGCAGCAGATTGTGAAGAGTCAAGGCGTCACAATTGACGAGAATTGTTGTTAGACGGACAAGCACGTGGGTCTCTCCAAGAGGGGGGAGTAGCTGCCACTCCACTAGGTAGAGACGCCAGACAACGCAAAAGATGATGACGTCCGAGTGGCTCCAACTCATCATAACCATCCAGGAGAAGCGGAGCGGCTGATTTGCATTCAGCCAAGTCCGACAATGAGTTCAAAGCGCCGGTAGCAGTGGAGCAGAATGATGAGGTGGGGAGTGATCCTGCATCTCCACGGACCTGGAGAGGGGGGTAGCAGGCCAGTGGTGTGAGTGGAGCCGCGAGAGGGCAATAGCAGCAGCGGCAGCAACAGCAGCAACCACAACAACAGCAATCCCAAAGAAGTAGATGCGCAAGGAGGACGACAAAACGGTACGATACTGTGGAGGTCATCTGGACTGGGTTCGCCCAAGCATTCTGTACGTAAGAGGAGCCTAACACCATCAAGGAGGCGTTGCAGCGGAAGGATGGTGCTGAGTGGGAGGGAGCTATAAAATGTGAGCTTGCCTTCCATGAAGAAAATGGCACTTGGCAGTTGATCGACAGGCCGGAGGGTGCAAAAACCATCGGCTGCAAGTGGATCTTCAAGAAGAAACTCACCAAGGAGGGGAAGGTGGAGCGTAACATGGCTTGGCTGGTTGCAAAGGGGTACGCCCAGTGGAAAGTGAACACTACGATGAAACCTTCGCACGGGTGGCAAGATTTGCCTCCATCCACGCCATCCTCTCGGCAGCGACGGCACGCAACTACGAAGTCGACCAAATGGATGTGAAGACCGCGTTCCTCAACAGTGATCTGGACATGGAGATCATCATGGAGGTGCTGGAGGGGGTGGAAGTGCCGTTGGGAAAGGTGTGCCAGCTTCACAAGGTGCTCTACGGGCTGAAGCAAGCACCACTCACGTGGTACCTGAAAATGGATGGCTTCATGGCAAGCTTGGCTTCAAGCACAGCAAAGCGGATCAGAGCGTGTATGTGCAGAAGCAGCCGGGGTTGCACCAAATCGTGGTTCTTTACATCAATGACATCATCTTTGTGTCTTTGGACAAGGAGGAGTTGGTGAACCTGAAGCGGCAACTGGGTGGTCGGTTCAAAATGACCGATATTGTCGCGCTCAAGTACTACCTCGGCGTCACCATCAAGAGGGACCGCAAGGCACGCATGCAGGAGATGGGGCATGCAAAGTACATGCAAGAGGTGCTCCGCCGATACAACATGGAGGAGTGCAACCCCACCGGCACACCCATGACCACCACATGTGAGCTGAGCTCGAGCATGGGGCCGAGCACAGACAAGGACAAGGAGGAGATGGCAGGTGTGCCATACCAGTCCGCTGCGGGGAGCATCATGTACGCCATGGTGGCAACGTAGCCCGATGTGGCCTTTGTGGAGAGCCAAGTGAGCCACTATGTTGTTGACCCGGGGCCACTACATTGGCAAGCGGTGAAGCGGATCCTCTGCTATCTCTTGACAACAAAACAGTCGTGGCTCGTGTTTGGAGGGGGAGCGTGTTATGACTCCCTTGAGTTGGGCGGCTACTCCGATGCCAACTGGGCTAGTGATGTGGATGAAAGACAATCAATGTTGAGGTACGTCTTTGTGCTTCGCGGTGGAGCAGTTTCATGGGTAAGTAGGAAGCAGGACTGTGTGGCATTGTCCAGCACCAAAGCAAAGTATATCGCACTCGTGATAGCCGCAAAGGAGGCGGTGTGGCTACGGTTGCTGCTGAAGGAGATTGAGGTTCCGCAAAGGAAGCCAAAGGTACTCAATGTGGACAACATGAGTGCCTTCAGCCTCACCCAAAACCCCGTGCTGCATAGGAGGACCAAGCATATTGAGATCCGGCACCACTACGCGCAAGACATAGTGGCAAAGGGAGATGCGGTTATTGTGCATTGCGGCACTAAGCGCATGTTTGCTGACGCCATAACCAAGGCACAGCCTAAGGACAGGCATGATGCAAGCTGCATGGAGCTTGGTGTGCACTGTGAGGTCTGAGATGCTACAGGTTCCAAGCACAGGATATCAAGGCTGTGGTGCAAGGGGGAAATTGTTGACATGGTATGCCCGTTGCCATGAGTGCCGTTGATCGTACTCCCTGGTTCGACCACTGATAAGTGGTCAAACACAGATGTGGATTTTGATTTGGATGTGTTGGATTTATCCATGCAAGATAGAGCTTTGAATTGCTCAATTTGTGTGAGCATTCAGAAAGTTAGCCTAGCCCAAAGTTTGGGTGTTGGTCGGGTGGAATCTGGTACCCGCCATGGGTGGCGGGATAATCAACCGCCAGTGATCCGAGTTCATCTCCAACGAGCTCCAAATGCATCAGGGTCATTCATGAAGCCACCAGAGGGATTCCCTTGACCAGGGTGAAGCTCTTCTTGACTTCTGGACGAGGAAAGGCGCTCCAACGGGTCATCGTCGAAGTGCCTCCCGTTGCCTAGCGTGGAAGGTAAGGTGGAAGGCTCCACCAAGGGTTACTTGGAAGGCCGTAGGAGGGGCTGTACTGCTTCGATTTGGACGTGCTTGGATGCGTTTGAATTCTTAGATCACAAGCTATAAGACTGTGATATATTCTCTGTATTATGACCAAAAAAAACGCGTTTCAATTCAGTTTTACTGAATATGAGGTATTCTGCCCACTCACATCCGTGATCCTTGTGCTCCACACTCTTCAGCAATGGTGTCCATTGGCTACCTCAAACATTGGTAATGTGCATCAGTGAGAGCTAGGAATCCTTGAGGGTGCCTCCACACCCACTAATGCCAACAAGCACCACCTTTCCCTTCATTGCTTCAAGTAGCTCCTTATGTGCTCTTTGAATCTCAAGGTGCTACCTCAACAGCCCCAAGCCAGGGCCACTAGTGTGCTTTTGGATAAGCTGCAAATCTGTCTTCATTGCCATGAGCGCTTCTGCTAGCCTGGCCATCAGAAATTGACAGCAAGGTTTTCTAAGAGGCTCCTCCTGTCCGTTATGGACATTTTTGTCGGGAGAAATCTTGTGTGGTGACGTTGGTGTGACCCTCTCTAGTGGTTCATGTCCTTTGTTTTGGGTTAGTCTAAGACTGAGCATGAGCTTTCTGGTCGCCTCACACTATGTGAGCAAGAATCTTGAAAAAGTAAGTTTGCAAAGGGAATAATGGCATTTTTGTTTGGTTTTTGTACATGGATATGATCAAAACATTTACAAGGCTATTCATGAGCTGTCCAATGCACCAACCTGTGCGTAATTTGGCCAAGCATAGGCCAACTTACGCTTGCCAAAGCGCAGGTCTCACCCACCACAAAAACACGTAATCTCTCCATGGTGCACACAGGTTGTGGAGAATCCTTTCATGTCTGAAGCGCCCTTCCCAAAGTGCTGACCTAAGGTCTAATGTTTCAGATGGTGATCCTGTAACCCTTTGTTGGAAGTTTGGTTCCAACATGGCCAGACCTCGGTGTAAGGTTCACATCATGTTTGGCCAGCATTATTAGACTGAGTGTGCGCTTTCTGTTTGTTGCACGCTATGTGAGCATAATTTGACGGCATTCAGAAACACTTACCTTTTGCATAGCTTTGCATCAGTTTCTTTCTACTATTTGGCCAAGGAACAAATCAACAAAGTAGTAGGGCTACCCAAAAGATCTCTATTGCATCACAAATATCATTTTTGAAAACCAGTCCAAAACCCATGGCACCACCTGCAACATGCAGAGGATGAGCTTGACTGCATTTCAGTGTGGTGGTCCGGGATGGGCCACATGCCATCAAAAGAAGTAAGGGAGCAGAGCGTGTGATGGTAGAAGCAGCGGAGATTACGGAAGGACAGAAGTCTGTTGTAAGTAAAGAGTTGTATTAGAGAGCAGATAGTCAGAAATGAAGTGCGAGGATGAGCAAGAGCCAAGGTAGAACGCTGGAGTAAAGAGTACATGGGAGCATGGCTAGGGAATGTTTATGCAGCTGGAGAAGCCTTGATGTGATAAGAAGACCTGTGCAGGGGAGCAAGAGTGAAAAAAAACAAAAAGATGCAAGAGTGAGAGCTTGAGATTGGATGGTGAATTATGAATGAGCAAGGGGTGCATTGATGAACGGCTGCAATGTTCATCTGACCGGTGAACTGTTTGCTGAAGTGGTTCAGAGTGGAATTAATGGACAGAGCGGAGACACAGAGGTGAGGGCCGTAGGACCAAAGGAGAAAAGGAGAGAAAAATACTGATACGGGTGAAACTTCCGGGAATGAACATCCTTGGTATAAACAAGTCAAAGCACAAAAACAAGAGGAGCAATGGCTTCATTTTGGTAGCTCAACGTGGGCTACACACATGTCACATTCTTAATGAATGCTTCAATGAACGGCTGCAATGTTCTTCTAACCGATGAACCATTTTCCAAAGTGGTTCAGAGTGGACCTGAACCATTATTGAGACCTCAGAGATTTCCTCCAGGTGGTAGGTGGGGAAGAGGCTTGTCGGAGGCTTTGGCTTCCCTCGTGCTCCAACAAGACAGAGAAGTAGTGACCTTCATCACAGGTGTCTTTGTGCATTTGCCGCCTTCATATATGCCCGACGGTGGGGAAACCCTGCACTCGTTTTCTAGTGTACTCCACTAGTGCGTCCCATTACCATGCAGTAGCACCATGCACTCTACAAGGAGTGTATACAAATAGTGCAATCTCATATTTTTTGTCCATCTTCTTTACTCTCTCTTTCCCTCCCAAACTATAAACATCCCTCTATCTTTCTCTACACCCCTCTCTCCCTCTGTTTATACCTCTCTTCCTACCTCTTTTCATTTCTCTCTATATCTCTACTAATATATACTCCTTCTTTTACCCATTCCTCTGTTTGCCTTCCCCTTCCTATTCTCTCTCTCTCTCTCTCTCTCTCTCTCTCTCTCTCTCTCTCTCTCTCTCTCTC
>SZWC01029831.1:12267-24634 GCA_023375785.1 Penium margaritaceum | reverse complement strand
ACATATACATATACATATACATATACATATACATATACATATGCATATACATATACATATACATATACATATACATATACATATACATATACATATACATATACATATACATATACATATACATATACATATACATGTATATATACATACACATATACATTCACATGGAGATACACATACACATACACATGACATGTTCTTGTTTCGTGGTGAATTTGATATCGTGGAGATAGGTGACGTCTTTGATTCAAGCTGATTAATCATGATAAGATAGCTAGAAATGAAACATTTCTTCTCACATATGTTTTTCATCCCTGCCACTAAAATGCTACAAAATATGGTGTGGATAATGCTAATACAAGAGCACATTGGTTGAAGGGGATTTGGTAGGCAAAGATGTTGACACCCATGTTGTGATGTTGAAGAGAGAAGTAATTACATGGGGAGAGGAGTAAGATGGTTGATATCTAAAGGCATTCAAGGGTGAGCTATTTTCTTGGAGATCAATAAATATGGTGGAAGAATGAAAACTAGTTGTTAAACTTTAATAACTTGAAAGTTAAAGTCAACTATAAAGTGGATGGTTCTGCTTCGGTGTTAAGTCTTTGATTAAATGGAGTATCTTTTTTGACCCCACCAATGTTGTTGCTGTGGAATGAGTTGATTTGAAAAGAAAAGTGCAGATTGGAAATGATGGTGGATCTGGACAAGTTCTTTGATGGCTATTGAAGATAAGGGCTTGGTAGAATGCATGAATCTTTTGATGATTTGAAATAGGGATGTTTCTATAAGAAGGGTTGATGAGATGGACATGTGGTTAAGATCTGCAACGAAGCAGGTTCCCTCATGTATGGAAATGTTCTTGAAGTGGTGGTGATGGAACAAAACTTGAGACAAGCAAGGAGATATTGCTGAATGACACGTCAAAACCAAGAGAATGAAACATGTATAATTTTTATAGGTTCTGTTGATGCAGTCAGTAAGGAGTATCATCCCATGAGTGAAAGATATTGCTTTAGTCATTCATGCATAACTGGAGCACAATGTATTTATGCTGTACAAGGGGATATAAAGGATGTTTCTATGAACAGTTTAAGAGTATCATGTCCAGCATTGGGATTTTGCATTGTGCCTTCATGTCTTTCAATTGAGGCCCATGAGGGGAGATTGGGATGGGGGAACGGACCATAATACAAAGTGGGTCCTATTGATTTCAAGGGATTTTCACGATATTGCATAGAACTTGGGGCATTAATCATGGAGGTGAAAAGGAACATGTCAAGGGGGAAGAAGGAACTCTTGAGTTAAAAAAAAGCAAGTGATTTATTTTATGGTGTGGCATGATATCAATGATTCTGATTAAAAACAGCTAGACTCATGAATCATTGGTGAAAATCAATGGATGCATAGTGGTACCCGTGGTGTGACATGATGTGGTGTTGCTGCTCTTGAGGAATTATTCAAAGGGGACCATTATGGAAGCAACACTAGTTCTAATACTGGTCAGGTCAAAATAATGTAGGCAATACAAGATGCCATGACAAATTCAGAGTAAAATCATGGTTGAACATTTTTTTAATACATTGGCTTAGTTTGGAGGATACGTGTGGAAAAATCAAATGATGGGATAGTGAATATGGACACAAAAAAAATTCATGACCGCTAAGAACTTGGGTTATAAACATGAAAATTCTGAGAGGAACACAACTTGAGATGAAAGCCATAGTGCAAAAGTTCAAAGTGAGAACCCAAAGTCTGAGGCAAAGGCCAGTGGATCAGAAGGGGCATAGAAATGAATCCGGGGCTGAACAAAGGTGAAATTTCATTAATGGAGGGCAGAGCCTTAGCCTTGTACAAAGCTTGTGAAAAAAGAAAAAAAAAGATGGAGAGTTTACATTGTAATCACGAGTGCGTTCAGGGATGAAACCCACATTGATGAAATACACAGGCTAGAGTGGGGGAAGAGCCAAAGCTCAAGCCAAAAATGTGTCCCAACCACCTCAAATGCATGCACTAAAAAAAGTGTGCGCAAAGTATTGTTGCATGGGAAGGAAAAAACTTACGGATTTCCTGTTTGAATTCACATGTTAACTTTCAAATTTCCTCGATTCTTTTAAAACACAAAGACAACTGTATCGATTTGAGAATAAAATATGTATGAAGTTTCAACCATATGTTCATAGCATGAGGAATCTTCAAATTAGGATTTTCACTCTTGAAATGTCATTGTTAAATTTATCTCCTTTTGTGATTTAAATGGAAACATTCATGTAGTATATGTACCCTAAAAATGATGTTTTTGGTGTCCACCTTGAACTGGTATTTCACTGCACACTTTACGACATAACATTTATCTTGAACTCCTTCATCGGTAGTGGGGAAACCGTTGGGCCTCGTTCCACCACCAAAAACCTTGTTTGGTACTACTTTGATTTTTCCCATGGCACATTTGTGCCAAATAATACAATTTATGTTACAAATTTGCAACCATGTTTTGACATCAGTCAGTTTGCCCGATCTTGTTATTCAAGAAATGACCTGTTCTCTACCAATCCTGCGAGCACACTAGGTTGATGCAATTAATCAGGTGTATATTTATAATATTTTTGTTTGAAATCACAATTTAGTATCCTGGTAACTGCCATGAAATCACAACAACCTCCATCATTAAAGAAATATTGAAATGTATCATACATATTCTCCAATACTTTCTTTGTAGTGAGTGAAAAAACTGACATTTTTCTAGTCTTCTCAAACATCGGTTCTTTAACTTCTCTTTTGGACGTTTCATTCATGGATCGTGCAAAGTGTTCAGCTCTATGTTCCCAACATTGGAGAAGCCTTCTTCAGTAATTTTTATAGCTGATAATTGTCCCAAAGAAAAATGCAATAAGTATTATAGAAAACAAATTACTCTGTAGTTCTATTGACATATTAAATTGTGTACATCCCCGGCAAGAGTTGCCTTATAAACTCTACCTTACCTTCAGGGTTGCGAGAGATCCCCATCCCCCCCCCCGTTTTTGCAAAAAGTTTATCATGAACTTTTTCATTAGTGTTAACATCTCAACATGTGACATCGGTGTTCATTATGTACACATGAGGGTACTAACATCTAAATTAGTGCATTGTTTTGTTTAACATGTCATTCTTCTTGTGAAAATCGTAGTCATGGATGTCATGCTTATGTTGTACACTCAATTGCACACTTGCCTCATACACTTTCCACGAGGGAAGTTATGTTTCCCCCTCCAAGCCCTTTATTGTGTTAATGCATTGGAAATTGTTTGAAAGACACAAACTTTGGTATTGAGAACACATTCATAGAAATTCCTCCTTTTACAAAATGTTGGTTAGCTGGCTGTTTGCTAACAAATACCCTATTAATCATTCAAATAAAGGGCAATAGAAATTCACTCAAAACACAATTTGTGGATCTTTTGACAAGGGTCGGAAGGGGGGATCAAGATAGTCTCCACACATGTCTTTATCATAACATAATTCTAGAGATGTTCTTTTCAAGGTTGATAGAGATTATCTTCCTTACTACTAAGAAATGGAACCTTTAGGTTTGCCATGAATGCTCATAAACGTCTCGTGTGTTTTCATCCCATTGCAGACCCATACGTATGTTTCCAAGAATTCATCCGGATGTCAAATACCTGTTCTCCTTATGTATTGGACGGCTCAATCAGTGCACCCCGGGAGAGGAATAAAGAAAACACGTTGACTATGCATGTAATGTCAAAGTGCATGACAGAACTTGACAACATATACAAAGCACACTTCTTCTTGATTTTGACAAGAGCACTTATGGTTGCCTGTTCATTGGTGAACAATTGTTCCTCCCTGACCATACAACACTAGACTAGTTGCCCATAAAATTGCAAAGTACACTTTCATGCATCCGATTCCCCCAACCACTAGTCACTTGGCTGCCAATGTTGGCACTTCTGCATAACCCATTCACCAACGCAAACCAAATGTGTCATGGTTTCTAACAAGTAATCCTTGACCTCTATTTTACCCCAAAATCCAGGCTACTTGCAAGTTTTAAGCAAAACCATTCACGTTGAATGTTTAGTATGTTTGAGGAGAATGTGTTCCATGTTCCCCAGGAACGCTTCACATTCATACCTAATGTTGACCATACATTAGATGAATTTGGTATTCATCCGAACCATATTCAAAATTCACATAAGGGACTAGGTTAAAAAAAAACAAGATATAACGAGCAATCTGCCAACAAAAACATAATAGAAACATACAATAACATTTTTCTCTCTCTCAAATGTTTTTTCATCTTCAGCTGTCCATACATTGTATTTGTGGTGCAGTTTAGAAGAAGGAAACTTTAACAATTTTTAAGAACCTTCCTAACAAGAACACTTTGTAACACAATCCATGAATGATGAGAAGATGGATTATTGATTTCAAATCCAGGCTGAAAAAGATACAACCTGTCAAATAAATCATAGAACACAAAGAATACTAGAATGTAACAAGGAACAAGCATATGTACTTGACTTACTAGTTCTATCTTGCTTCTATGGCTCACGTGGTTGGTATCAATGACTATGTCAAAACCTGCTTGTTGCATTTTGGTGCTTCTTCGAATGCTAGATTTCCACAAGAAAACCACTTTATACTTGAGCATGAATCTTGCTAATTGATCAGATGGTTGCAATCGTTTCCTTGTTTGACAAGGAGTTATAGAGTTTCTCCTTTTCATAACTAGCAAATGCCAGGACACGTGGAAATTTGGAAGAGTAGGAGCATGTAGGTAGCTTTTATTAAGGGTAGAGATATGTATGGGAGCCAAAGTTGTTAAGGTACTATCATATTGGTCATGTATAGATTGTGGGGCAGTAACACCAATAGTCTCGGTGAGGATTTTGGAGATCACATTTCACATTATCTTCGTAAAACATGGCTAGCCATGGATGTACTGGATTCTTGGCATGTGTACCGTGCCATCATGATTATGCTCATTGTGGCCAGAGACAAGTGTTAGTATATATCATCCGACCTCAATACAAATCTGTCCTTTTCCATCTATCCAATTTTCAGGTTCACACTTCTTGATCTTCCTTTCATTAACTTGTGCATGGCATCAAGAAAAACCTCTTTTCTCTCTCCCTTTTGCTCCCATTCTTCATTCGATCCTTGCATAAAGCAATTCTTCCCCATTCTTCCTATTCCAGTAGACTTTCTAGGTTCTTTGACCGGTGTTCAGCGGTGCCATCGGCCATTATGTTTATTGGCCCTACCACTGGCAAACGCGACCGCTGCTCACATCATGGCAATGTGTTCCGTGGCACATGACTCAGTTTGTGTCACATTCTCCATTTCTTCACATGCATCAATGCCATTCCTCCACCTCTCTTTCATGCGAGCGTGTTGAAACAGCCACCTTGACCGCGGCTTATTGGCCTTTACCTTTTTTTTTATGTGCAAACAACCTTTAAGGCCCCCTTACCCCCATTCCATGTGTTCCCCCTCCATCTTGTGCACTTGTGCCTGGTGGCTGCTCGTCCTCATTCTTCACTCCAATCCCTCTCCATAAACCTCGTTTTCCATCCTCCCTTTCTCCCTTCCTTCTTCTCCCCCTTTCCCTTTGTCCAAATCTTCCCTTCTTCCTCCTCTCCCCTTGTCATCTTACACCCTCTCTCCGCTCTCCTTACCTCTCATCTCCCTCTCCTCTCTTTCACTAAGCCTCGTTTTCTACCCTCCCATGTTCCCATCACCTCCTTTCCTTGTCTTCCTCTCATCTACCCCCTCCCTTCCCTGTACCCCACCCCTTATCCCTTCTTCCCTCACACTTGCATCCCCCCTTCCCCCTCATCATCTCCTGTTCCGCCAATCCTCTTCTCCCTTACTCCAATTCTCCCTCCTTTTTCCACGTTTTCTCCAATACTCCCGCTTTTTCCTTCCTCCATTCGATTCCTGGCTTTCCCTCCTCCCCCTTCCCTTCCCTCATCCTTTTGGCTTGCTCTTGTCTATTGTACCAACTACTTTTTTTCCCTCAATCCTTTTGTCCCTTTCTCCTTCACCGTAGTTTTATCCTCTTCCTCTCTCTCTCTCTCTCTCACTTGCTCACTCACTCACTCACACACACTCTCTCTCCCTATCTCTCTCTATCTCTCTCTCTCTCTCTCTCTCTCTCTCTTTCTCTCTCTCTCTCTCTCTCTCCCTCTCTCTGTCTCTCTCTTGTCCTCCTCCTTTCTGTATGTGTCCAACCCGTCCCCCCTTTGGTGTTTTCCATGGCCGTATTCATCCTTCCTCCCACCTTCTCTTCCCCTTTGCTACTCGTTTAACACAATTGACATCATCTTCAACATTATCTCTTTTTCTTTTAAGTTATGAAAATTCTTTGAAAAATGAAAATGAGACCCATTTTTTGGAGCTACACGGTTTGTTTCTTATCTATCAGGACCACACCTTCCCCTCCCCTCCCTTCATTTGTTTCTCAAACACTCCATTTTGGTCCCTTTCTTCTCTCCCTTAGCTCCATCTGTTTCTCTATCTCTCACTCCCATAATCCTTTCTGTCTCCCTCCATCCCTTGCACCCCTCTTCATCTACTATAACTTCCATCCACTCACTGCCTGTTCCCTTCCTTAGCCGCACATACCTATTCCCCTCACCTCGCCATTCTTCCATTTCCTTCCTCCTTTTCCAATACACTCACACTTGATCCATTCATCATGCCAAAGCGATGAGTTCAATCACGTTTGCAAACCTTTAGTCGGCAATTTTGCCCCAGAAAAATTTAAAGACTGGTAAGTGCTAGCAACATTTACATGTGCCCACAAGATGTGGATTCAAGAAGTATGATCATGGAAGCTATGGCGCCCGCCGTCTAGATTTTGTGTTTATGAAAAACAGGATTTGCCATCGTTGAGCCTAGTCACTTGGAATAGTGGGGGGAACATAACGATGCAGTTCAAAGGACACCCAGCTGGTTCTTCCGCAAATGACTTGCTGACACTGGAGGATATGAATCATTTGTGAGCCTTGGCTAGACCCGAAGGTTTGGCTAAAAGAACAAGCCATCAAATGGCGGAGTTGTTGTCGGTGATAATCATACGGTACCCTTGATTGGTACCTATAAAGAAAAACTTTGTATTCAAAGGTATATACTGTGTGTCACCTTGAAGGTACTCAACCTTCTTGACCCATTAGACCTAGTGGTAGGCGATCCCTGTCTACGTGAAAACAAGGCTCTAATGTGCTCCGAATCAAAGCTTTTGATCCTTCAAAAAGGACAATGTCGTTTCAAACGCATATGTGACTATATCAATTCCAGAAGTTATGCTTTGAGCTAACGAATGCCCCAGCAACCTTTCAAGGAGAAATAAACTAAATATTTGCCAAGCAACTTGCTCAGTTTGTCTTGGGTTCCTTGGAAAATATCCTGGTTTTCTCCACATCCATGGAAGAGCGCATAGAACATCTACGTAAAGTTATTACGATCCCTCGAGCACAGTAGTTCTATCCGAAAATGAGAAGATGCAAGTTTTGACAACATGACCTCAAATACTTTGGACACATTGCCGGCAAGGACGAAATCCTTGTTGACCCATGGAAGGTCCAAGCCGTGGTAGTCTTGACATCTCAGAAAATGTTAGGCAGATTCGGTCCTCGGTCTTGCGAACTACTTTCATCGGTTTATGCAAGAGCATTAAACCCTGGTAGCATCGCTAAAGAGGCTCACACAGAAAGACGTGCATTGGGATTCGAAATCAGATTGTGAGAACGACTTTCTTTAAGTCGAAGAGCTTCTATCCAAAGCGACTGTCTAAGCTCTACGAGATTCATCGCAACTGTTAGTGGTTTGATGTGATGCATCGGTTTGACAACTTGGGGTTGTTCTCATGGAGAACAAACCTTGTTGCACAAAAGAACTAGAAGCTCAAGCCCGCAGAACGTGAAGCATGAAAGGGGATTAAGAGCTCCTTGCAGTAGAACACACGCTTTCAAAATGTGGCGTTGCTACCTCGACGGTGCCGAAGAGGGTGTGACAATCATGACAAACCAAAGCCCATTACTATTTTTCCAAACGCAAACGAACCTGCTTAGATGACAGGCGCGTTTGAGCATATACCTCAGTCGATTCTCATTCACCTGGGAGTATCGCCCAGGATGCATCAATGTGGCCAAATGAGGAAGTTGGGAGCCTCTGGAAATTAAAGCAATCACAAAGGTAGGTGGGTGTTTTTTTGGCTAGTGTGATAGCAATTGTGAAAGCACTAAAGCCTCCTACACCCCTATGATGACTTTGAAAGATTATCCACTACAACCCTGTTGTTAGCAGAATCCGGATGGGATATTGTGTAGATTCTTGGTTTCAAGACTTTCAAAACCTAGACAAGTACAGATTCGTTGAAGCTGTGGGAATCTATTGGCAAGGAGAACAGGTTGTTGTGCCAGACCCAGGAGACATTCTAGTGAAGATTATCTCCTAGTTCCACGACTCGCCAGACGCAAGTCATGTGCGACTTCTAAAGACCAAATCAGCAATCTCGAACCACTATTGGTGGCTAGGATGGAGTGTCAATTTCTGTAAGTATTGCATGCAACGCGACCTATGTCTTTAAAACAAGGCTGGTAACAAACATTCTGCTGAACGTCTTCAACAACATCCTCTTCCCTAGACTCCTATGGTGTGCGTCAGTATGATCTTCATCATTGGTCTTCCAAGGCCCGTGGCCATGATGTAACACTAATGGTTGTGGATCTTGTGATGAAGATGAAACAATTCACTCCTACAACCACTGATGTGAAGGCAGAGGAGACTACTCATCTTTTCTTTGAGGGTGCTGTAAAGTACCACGGCTTACTGTTGCACATCATCTTTGATCGAGATGAAGAATTCACTAGTATGTTCTAGCAAACAATGCATGAGCATCGTGGTAGCAAGTTGCAAATTTCAGAAGTGTTTCACCCTCAAACTGACAGACAAACAAAGCGCATGAATCACACTCTTGAACAAATGCTCCACATGTACGTGGACCTTACCATTAACAATTAAGACAAATTCCTAAAAAAAGCGGTGTGTGCACTAAACAACTCGGTGAACAAGTCTACACAGTTCACACTATTTGTGTTGAACAGTGGTCGGCATCTAAAGTGCCCTCTTCATTGCTGAAGAATACGGTTACAGGAGGATAGATTGCTTCTACTCAAGCCTTTGCTGAGTGCATAGGCTGCTTGTTACACAAGATGCAGGGTCACCTTCAAGCTTCTCGGTAATGATAGAAGGCACATAATAACAAAAGTTAGTGTGAGGTCTCTTCTGACATCCGTAACAAAGGGTTCTTTAACATTATTGGTTGAAGTCACTACGGGCACAAGAACGCATACTAAAGTGGATTCGGCCATTTCCCATTGTTGCACGGATCAGGCAAGTGGCATACCAATCGCTTCTTTTGCCGAGTATGAAGATAAATGACATGTTTCATGTGAGTCACTTGGATCCATGAATAGCAAAGGGAGTCGTTCAGTCGCCACCGGTAGTCCTTGTTGCTTATGGACAGTACAATGTTCTTCGCCTACAAAAGCAACAAGAGCATACTCTTTGGTTACGAGATGTAAGATAATACCTTCTTCATGGGGCCGTGTGTGGACCTGAACATAACTTATGGGAGCCTAGATCTTGGTTGTCCACCGGGGTGCTTAACGAGTATTGGAGCAAGCTAGTAGCATGCATAGATTCACATGTGTCAGGGGGCACCACCTAAAAGTGAAAAGACTCAACAACATTAACGCTGGGCGGCATTCATGGATTGCAACCAGAGGAGGTTGGGGATGCCCAAAATGGTTGTTGAGCGGATGCTGCAGCATAAAGGGGAGAGGCCGCTAGCCGTGCTAACCATCAAGCTATAGATTAGGTCCAAGTACCATGCACGTTTTCATGTTTAGCTAGTGTTTGAAGTTATTAATTTCTTTTCACAATATTGATGACTCACCAGTTGACAATTCTACTTGTTCATAAATCGAGGGAGGAATGTAGCAATAGGGCCGGTGCGGTCCTCCCTTCTCGCTAAAGCTAGGGGTGGTTGTGCACCACCCCTCGCATCTTTGAGGGCTAGTCGACGGTCAACACTGCGTTGGGTGCTGACCAGCTGGCTGCCGGGCGGTTGGATGGTCTGCGGCCGGCCAACTGATCGGTCGGCCACCAAGTTGTTAGCTGCAAGCCACTAGCTCCCGATTGAAGCCGCAGCCTCATCGGCGACTAAGGGGCTACAAGGGCCTTGAGGGCAAGACCTCGTGGCCTTGTGCCCTTGCTACCCCTTCGCCCTTCTTACAAGAGAGCACGCGAGGACAATGGATACATGAAGCGAGGGTGAGAGCAAGGAGCGAAGGGAGCGTATGAGAAACGTTAACACAGAACTGTCAATCATGCCTCGCACACGACAATTTTGCGCTGAATCGTCAAAAACAAAACTCGAGTTTGCTTAGGACAAACTACGAGTTTCAAAATAAAAAAACTTGTGCGAACTCACAATTTTGAGGTAATAGCCACATGTTTTGGACCTAGAACAAGGGGAAGAGTCAAAGAAGGAAATGGACCTCTGGAGACTTGCATTATTCAAGTCTCCCTACAAAAGGTTGTTGATCACGATTGGCACCAAAGTGACGTGGAGGGAAAAACCCCTCGAGCGAGCTCTAGATGCCATTCTACAAACTCCAATGAAAACCTAAGTGCAGGAGCTGGAGATTTGGATGCGTTACATTAATCTTGTGAGTTAATGTGGCCTTCATGGGCCTCCTATTCTTGTTTGTGAAGTGGTTGCTAAATTGGTTAAGAAACTTTAAAATGTACTTTTGAATGGGTTCTCATAAATCGGTTGAGATCCTTGTCTCTAAGTAACTTGAATGGCATGGTTCACTTCATAATGTGTATCTCGAATTTGTTTATAAACTTCCCAAAAAAGGTGACTGCTTGGGTTTGAGCTTAATGGAGTTAAAAAGAATTAGGATGACAAACTATATGCATGAGCACACTCGTCCAATATCATGGATAAAGGTTATTATTCATTCAATCTCTTCATCTCACTTGAGCTGTGGCAAAGGATGGGTGAGCAGTATCATTATGGAATTAGGACCTACAAATTCAAGGAATGAAAAAAATCAACTTTATCTTCTTTCAAGGTTTGATCAAATGCTCAGTCCGTCAGATTTTTCATTGTTGGAACTATGATTGGTGAATAACTTGATGTTATGCTAGTGTCTACATATTTCGATGTGTGGGTGGGGAGGTCATGTTTCTCCCAGATTTCGGAAAGAAAAATCCTAAATGTGACATTCATGATGTGAGCATGTGAGTGGGATTACCAAGAAATTACGTAGCTATCTTTTTGGAGATAGTAGCATCGCTCACCTTGAATTTGAACCTTGGTCATTGTTTTCATCCCCTATCAAAGGTCAACGTTATACCATGCCTTAAGATTTGATGTCACCTTGTATTTCATGTACATTTCAGACTTTAGCACTCGTCGAGTTGTTCATGAGTATCGGCTAGAGGAACCAACGAAGCATGGGGTATTTAAAACCGTACTAGGGAATCCGGAATATCCTTTCTTCTAGCAATTCTTGTTCATTGTGGAGAAGGAAGGGGTCGGGCATCACGTGGTTTTTTTGTCCTCATTAAGTTCCTCATGATGGTTGTTTTCCTTTTAACCCAGTGAAAACTCAAATTTTGTCATGTAGTTTGAATGCTGAATGCTGCCATGTTGAACGTCTATGGACACCTCCCCCCTATCTCTTTTCTTCACTAAAAGAAGTTTGACATTATAACTTTTCATGATAACATGCGTTATGTTGCACTTCTAAAACAAACATTGCGAAATAGACAAGCATATGTAATGCGACAAGCATTGGCAAAATGTTTTCTTGCTATCTCTTAACTTGATAACTGTAAAAAAAATCATTGACATCAAGTTACTGAAATCGTCACTTGCTGTCAAAGAGAAAATCGGATGGAACTCAAAACCAGACATGAGCCGATACTCCACGAGGCGTATGAAAACGAGCATCAGAACCCGGGGAAAATTGAGAATCATAACTCGAGCATCGGGCTATTTGTTGACTCAATTCTCAAGCTGTCGTAGTACTGTGCATAAGTTAGTGAACAGAGCGGGGTAATTGGCAATGTCGCCTGTGGGATTATGTCATGTTCCCACTCACCTCTTCCTAGCAACGGTGCTGTCCTATGACCACGCGTCCTTTTCCAGTCACGACAGATAGAATTCAAGACGAACTGCGCAACGTTGTGACGTTGTGACCGTTGTAGGTGGGCGGCCTGCCTGTCCTGCGCATCTAGCAACCGATCGTAGCCGTTCGCGATCCCCACCTCACCCCCC
>SZWC01029831.1:0-10899 GCA_023375785.1 Penium margaritaceum | reverse complement strand
AACGACAATTTTAACATTCTATGCTAAGAAATTGTGCCTTTGCAAACACAAATAGATATAGATCAATATCTATATCTATGTCTTTATACATATAGATATAGATATAGATATAGATATCGATCTCATTCAATGAAATGTGAATGGCCCATTCGAGCGATTCTCCACATCCGTACATCCATCATAACAAAATTCCACCAGAGTCACAATCAAACATTGATCTGCTTGCATCGTTGACAGTATAACTACTCTCCACTCTCCGATCACCTTAACCATCTAGCCCCTCTCGAGAAAGCATAAATCGGCCACAAATGGTCCCTGGTCTCTCCTCCTCAAGACTCCTTTTGCCGTGGCAATGTCCTGATACAACGAGCCATCGACCGGCCGCAGAGCCACCCTATCTTGTAGGTGTTGCGCCTGAGCGCGCTCGAGTGCTACTGTCATACGCTGGTTGAATAAGGCACCTAACGGGATGGATACCCCGGCTGTACCTCCTTGTTGGGCCAACCTGTGCACTGTCACCTTTAATGATATACGAAGCACTCTTTCGAGGCCTCGTGAGAAGGCCCGCAATGTTTCCATGGCCGAGAATATAAAGTCCATCTGATCTTGTTCCGCCTCTCCTTACCATTGCTCGTACTTCCTCTCCTGTTTTCTCATCGCCTCCTCGAATGCCACCCTTGTCCTCTCCATAGATGCTCTCCGCAAGCTCGGTTGCTGTGGATCTGCAAGGACCATGTCCATCACCAACATATGGCCGGTGGTCGGGTCGAAGCACGTGATGTCCGGTCGTCCCTCCCGGCAGCAGGCCCACATGCTCCACTTTCATCGAGCCAATCCCACTCTCTTGCACCATGGCCGCCAACTCTCGCATCACCGCATCGTGAACTACCTTGGTGCCCCCTCCCTAGATTCACTGAAGTGTGTGTTGTGGAGAGCATGGGTAAATAGGGCTCCTCTTTCCGCATGTGCATGTAGGCATGTGGCACAGGTGTGCAATCAAAAACCCCAACCGAAAGCGGCAAGCCACCATCTAATCCTCAGATGCCATGTACAATTGGTCTGTAACGGACGAGGGTTGAGGAAGAAATGATTCTCCACTATTCTCTTCTAGTACGGCCATTAGTTATTGCAACTCTCAGAGTGCTTCCTCCTCTCCCAAGTCTGTTGTCACCAAATTCTGCAGCTCCCAAAGTTTCCACTCAAACAAGCGCTGGGGGCTCACCTGCTCACACTGTACGAGTCCGGGGACCCTCTCTTAGGTTGCTCTAGGATACCCCTATAGAACGCATTTCTGTAGCTTTGTAAAGGTCCCTCTTGTCCATGCCCTCCTCCCAACCTGCTTTCCATCTCCCACCTCCCTCGCACCTCGTGGATGAATGAGACGACTTACTGCATGCGATAACTGGAGTCGGCTGCACATGAAAGAGAGAGGGGTTATGTTCTCAACTGCTGCCAAGCCCAATCCCTTAACCTCATCGGGAGTCTTGCCTATCATTTTGCGTGTACCACCGCCCGCCTCTCTCTCGTCCCCTGCACATTGTCTAACCTTAGTAATCTCCGAATGCACAACCCCACCTTCTCATCAAATGTTTGTAATGACATCATCCACGAATGCGACAGTGGGCTAAATCGGGTGAGAGTAACACCTCAGAGGATGCTGAAGGCTGCCTGGGTATCTGGCATGTCGAGTAACACCTGTAGGGTCTACTCCATCGCGAGAACTGCCAAATCCAACCGTGCCTGACAAAACGCCTCCGTCCTTATCGGACTCCCGAACACCATCATCCCATCCTCCACCCAAGGGACCCCTGGAATGCCCACTAGCACCTCCCTTGTGCTCATTTTTAAATACGGTTGATTTTTGCATGGTTGGACCTCCATCCCCACTACTGCCAAGCCTGCGTGTAGTGCGACAAATGCTACCTCCAACTCACGAGCCGGGCCCAATAGGTAGGTGTCGTCTAAGTATGCCAACACTCGCCTCGACTTTGCCATACCTACATGTGCAGCCTCAAGCGCATCATGCTAGGCAAGCACATGGAGGAAAGGACTGATGGGGTCTACCGGTAGCTTCCCTCTCTCTAATTGAATGACACACGGTTGGGCTCCTTGGTAGTACAGGTCATAGGGCAAGTCATTGAAGAGCACCAATGCTAGAATGAGACGCTCAAACCCTCTGGCTCTCAAGATCATCGCCCACTTACTTAGTTTTAGGCGTTCCTCACGTTGATGCTCGAGAGCCCTCACTCCTCTTGTTTGTCCAAGTGCTCCATGATGGTGTGGACCACTGTATCTTCTCCTGTTTCCACCCCCACTACTTGCTACAATGGTGACAAAGCCATCTCAAACTCACTCTTCCCCGCGCTGGCCATCCACCTCCACAAGAGACGAGGGACAGCCTCGCCCACCGCGATCGACCGCACCCCCCGTCAGGCTTGGCCAATGTGATGAGCCTGCTAGCTCCCAAGAATTGTCAGGTTGTGGGATGGAGGCATCATCGGTAAAGAGAAGCAAGTAAGTAGGCAAGTAGTCATGTGAGCCGCTTGTCTCCCTTCACCACCTAACATAGGTGATCTAGTGTCAGCCTTGAAGGTCGTGCTACTGTACTCGTGGCTCTATCCGTCAACGCTTTCTACACTCCATCCCCATCCCAAAATCATGCTAGGGCTCGTTGGGCCACCTGGGCTTCCCACGTCAGTATAGGCCACCTTGCCTCCAAGTGCTTTGCTTGTAGCTGCTCCAACACCTCTGCTTCCGGCGGTGCCAATGAGGTTGTGTCCAAGGTTCCCCATACCTTGGATGTGTTCCACGATGGAACTTGGTCACCGCCCTTTGTAGTCGCTGCTCCCTTGCCTCCTCCCTATGACGAAGGCGCCGTGGCGGTGGTGGTCTTTGTGTTGGGCGAGTGTGGGCGATTACCTCATTCCGCAACGCCTCCCACTCCCCCTTGGAGAACTTGGTGGCCAACAATTTCACCCAGCTTGCATCAAATCCTCGTCAATGCTGTGGTTGCATCCTATGTATGAGGCTAGGCACTGCTTGCAAGAGTAAGGGGCCTGTAGCGTCCATGGGGTGGGATGTGCACTGTACAAGAGGTACTACTACCCCAGCCACGACTGCATCAAGTGTGCTTACTGAGACTCGTGAGTAGACGAATGATAGCATGACCTCCACCTCATAAAGTCGACCCCAATTCAGCCCCTCTGCCCATCGCCATGGCCGCTCCCACCGCTGACCACCACTCCCTCCCCCCTCCTTATCCTTTATCTCGAGCTACTTGTGATGTCCCCTCCTACCCCCTTACTGTGTGTCGTCTTCCTGTCTCTATTGTTCATGCCCCCATCCCTCTTTCGTTCGCATTGAAACTCCTATGTCCTTCGCTCCTTCTTTCTCTATCGCATCGGGACCCTCCATGTCCTTCCCTCTTGTCATTCCTCCCTTTTTCCTACGATCACCCTCTCTCCTGCCCTCATTTGATCTTGTGCCACCAATGTGCCCCTGCCTCCTATCCCTCGTCCAACCACCTCACGCTTTTGCAACTGTCCTCCCTCTCGCGCGTGCTGCCTGTGTTGTGTCCTACTACCCTCCTGCCTCTCCTCCCTCACTTTGTCTTAATCTTCTTCTTGCCTCGTTGTTGTGCTTCTCAGTCCATCACACTCCCCTCCATCTCTTCAGTACGCTTTGTCTGCCTTCTCTTGGACGTGTGCCATCGTGAATCATAACAGGTCAGTCTGGATCTAAAGTGTTGCAAGATGGCATCCCATTGCCTTGTCATATTGCAGAAAACGTCCTCGGGTCCTCTCCCTCATGTCACTCTACATCACGCCACACGTTATTACCACTTGCTCCCATGTCATATGGCATAAATCTATCCATGTGTATTGGTCGGCGATCCCCTCCATACATGTCTGGCCCCTTTCCTCGGAGCAAGTCTTCTCTGTCTTCTTTTCCTCTGCCACTCCTTGACCCCCTCTCTTAGTTTCTTGTTGGCTTGTAGTGGACTCTCCTTTACTTGGTATCTGCTCCCCCTCGCAACCTTGTTGCATCCATGAGCCCCACCTCCATCTTCTCCGCCATCTCTCTCGTCTCATCTGCGCTGCCTTAAGTGTGGGCTATCTTGCCGTGAATCTCGTCCCCCCTTTCCTTTGCCCTGCTTCCACCTCCTTCTTGCTCGGGGTGGTGTTGTCCTGTGTAACTCCTGTCATTTTTTCCTCTGATTGTAGTGCCCACCCCTTCTTCCTCTTCCCGCTCTGGCCTCTCCTGTCCTGTTTTTTCTTAGTGGAACTCCATGCTTGCCGAAATCTCAGCTTGCTCCTCTACGCTCCCCTGATCCAACCCCTGCTTCCCTTTTGCACTTTCCGATGCCCCTTCTTGTGCCATGTTCACCGCTTGCCGTCTCGCCCTTTCTTGTCCTATTACCCAGATTGTCGCCTGTTGCTTTTGTTTACTCTGTGGTCCCTTCATGGTTGTCTTCTATCCTTCTCGAGGTGTTGTGTCGGGTTTGCAGACATGTTTGAACTCGGTTTGTGGGTCCTGTATGGATTGGCATTATCATGGAATGTGTGATGGTTGGAAGGTTGAAAAGGGCTAAATGGCTTTGGGAGATGATGTGGAATTGTTTTTGTTGAAAATTGGGGGCGTTGGGGTGTTTTTTTGGGGTTGTGGTTGTAGCCTTGGGCCGTCTGTGGTTGGGTATTCCTGAAAAACACCTTGAAGGGGTCCCAGGTCAACCCCTCCAACCAACTTGAAGGCTGGTGGGGGATTTTCCCCCTTTTGAGGGCTTCGCGAGGAATTCTGTGCGAGTGCCTTGCTCCCCCCTCCTTGTCGCCCTTCGATCTGACTCATCCATGGCTCAGATCTTTGCCGCCCTGACCCGTCTATGGTGATCGGTGACTATGGGGTGAGGAGAGGTCCCCTCTCCATCACTTGTTGCTTCGGTGCCGGCACGGTGGGATTATCGCACCTGGCGGCCCACTTCCACCGTCGAGTGCCCACGACACCCCCTTCGACCGTCCCCCCTTAGCGTCCGTCGGTGGACCCAGGTTTCACTTTTCCCCCGTCTTCCCCCTCATCCCCCGTTCTCCCTATCACTGACATAGAGTGAGGGGGGACAAGGGCGAGCCCCCCACGACTACCCTATGCTACCCGTTGACGCTGGCTGAGCGGGTACCGAGGCCCAACGAGGCCACAGGGGGGTGCTAATGTGTAGTGCTGCCCCTCAAAACCACAGTTTCTCCCTCCCCTTGCCACATGACAAGGTGGGAGTAGGCTCATTGGCTTGCTCTACTCCAGAGCTATCCAAGGTTCCCATTTGTGCCCCAAACCATAGACCATGGAGGCAAGCCCTTGATGCTCAACAGGATTACTGACATCAACAATCCCCTGACGCTTTGAGCTCTTTTCTTTCTCTATTTGCCACGTGGCACTGCAAGAGTGATGTTGATGTTTAGCCCTTGCCAAGGGCTACCCGTTGCTACCTTCCACGTGCCACATGATGGACGTTGCTCTGTGAAAGGGATGGGTAACGTTGACGGGATTCCCAAGTGGCGTTTGCAACCGCTAAGGCATGCCAAGTGGTGAAACCTTGTTTGCTCGGATCATGGAGGCGTGCTTATGTGGCAGACATCCTCTGACTTGAGCCTGTGGGACAGGAAATTTGGGACCACCCCTTTTAGAAGCTCCTTGAGAGCCCCCTACGTCGCCACCTCTTTCATTAAAGAGAGACCAACACAGCTTTTGGCACCACAAAACAGAAAAACTTGGCATCTCTCATGGATTTTGCTACTGACGGTTTTTCCATATGGAGCATGGTCAATCACATATCTCAACTTAATGAAAACTCACCAAAAAGCAGTACTTCACATCACATGAAATTGAAATATTTACATTCCTCTCTTCCTAACCATATTATATGAAGATAGATATGGACTACCCTAAAAAGGTTTGTTTCCATCTTTCCAAGCTTTTGACAATGTGAACTACACATGTCCATATCTACTTGATTATAACTTTTCAACAGTGTAAATGAAGACATCCCTCCTCTGAAGTGGCAAGGTATGACCATGTTAGGAGGTGTACGTTTTTTGACCAATTCCTCACTGACTTGGTTAAGACATAAACATGTCGATAAGACATAATTGAAGATACAAAAAATGATATAGATATAGATATTGATATACATATAGATATAGATATAGATATAGATTTGGATATAGATATAGATATAGATATACATATAGATATAGATATAGATATAGAGATAGAGATAGATATAGATATAGATATAGAGATAGAGATAGATATAGATATAGATATAGAGATAGAGATAGATATAGATATAGATATAGAGATAGAGATAGATATAGATATAGATATAGAGATAGAGATAGATATAGATATAGATATAGAGATAGAGATAGATATAGATATAGATATAGAGATAGAGATAGATATAGATATAGATATAGAGATAGAGATAGATATAGATATAGATATAGAGATAGAGATAGATATAGATATAGATATAGAGATAGAGATAGATATAGATATAGATATAGAGATAGAGATAGATATAGATATAGATATAGAGATAGAGATAGATATAGATATAGATATAGAGATAGAGATAGATATAGATATAGATATAGAGATAGAGATAGATATAGATATAGATATAGAGATAGAGATAGATATAGATATAGATATAGAGATAGAGATAGATATAGATATAGATATAGAGATAGAGATAGATATAGATATAGATATAGAGATAGAGATAGATATAGATATAGATATAGAGATAGAGATAGATATAGATATAGATATAGAGATAGAGATAGATATAGATATAGATATAGAGATAGAGATAGATATAGATATAGATATAGAGATAGAGATAGATATAGATATAGATATAGAGATAGAGATAGATATAGATATAGATATAGAGATAGAGATAGATATAGATATAGATATAGAGATAGAGATAGATATAGATATAGATATAGAGATAGAGATAGATATAGATATAGATATAGAGATAGAGATAGATATAGATATAGATATAGAGATAGAGATAGATATAGATATAGATATAGAGATAGAGATAGATATAGATATAGATATAGAGATAGAGATAGATATAGATATAGATATAGAGATAGAGATAGATATAGATATAGATATAGAGATAGAGATAGATATAGATATAGATATAGAGATAGAGATAGATATAGATATAGATATAGAGATAGAGATAGATATAGATATAGATATAGAGATAGAGATAGATATAGATATAGATATAGAGATAGAGATAGATATAGATATAGATATAGAGATAGAGATAGATATAGATATAGATATAGAGATAGAGATAGATATAGATATAGATATAGAGATAGAGATAGATATAGATATAGATATAGAGATAGAGATAGATATAGATATAGATATAGAGATAGAGATAGATATAGATATAGATATAGAGATAGAGATAGATATAGATATAGATATAGAGATAGAGATAGATATAGATATAGATATAGAGATAGAGATAGATATAGATATAGATATAGAGATAGAGATAGATATAGATATAGATATAGAGATAGAGATAGATATAGATATAGATATAGAGATAGAGATAGATATAGATATAGATATAGAGATAGAGATAGATATAGATATAGATATAGAGATAGAGATAGATATAGATATAGATATAGAGATAGAGATAGATATAGATATAGATATAGAGATAGAGATAGATATAGATATAGATATAGAGATAGAGATAGATATAGATATAGATATAGAGATAGAGATAGATATAGATATAGATATAGAGATAGAGATAGATATAGATATAGATATAGAGATAGAGATAGATATAGATATAGATATAGAGATAGAGATAGATATAGATATAGATATAGAGATAGAGATAGATATAGATATAGATATAGAGATAGAGATAGATATAGATATAGATATAGAGATAGAGATAGATATAGATATAGATATAGAGATAGAGATAGATATAGATATAGATATAGAGATAGAGATAGATATAGATATAGATATAGAGATAGAGATAGATATAGATATAGATATAGAGATAGAGATAGATATAGATATAGATATAGAGATAGAGATAGATATAGATATAGATATAGAGATAGAGATAGATATAGATATAGATATAGAGATAGAGATAGATATAGATATAGATATAGAGATAGAGATAGATATAGATATAGATATAGAGATAGAGATAGATATAGATATAGATATAGAGATAGAGATAGATATAGATATAGATATAGAGATAGAGATAGATATAGATATAGATATAGAGATAGAGATAGATATAGATATAGATATAGAGATAGAGATAGATATAGATATAGATATAGAGATAGAGATAGATATAGATATAGATATAGAGATAGAGATAGATATAGATATAGATATAGAGATAGAGATAGATATAGATATAGATATAGAGATAGAGATAGATATAGATATAGATATAGAGATAGAGATAGATATAGATATAGATATAGAGATAGAGATAGATATAGATATAGATATAGAGATAGAGATAGATATAGATATAGATATAGAGATAGAGATAGATATAGATATAGATATAGAGATAGAGATAGATATAGATATAGATATAGAGATAGAGATAGATATAGATATAGATATAGAGATAGAGATAGATATAGATATAGATATAGAGATAGAGATAGATATAGATATAGATATAGAGATAGAGATAGATATAGATATAGATATAGAGATAGAGATAGATATAGATATAGATATAGAGATAGAGATAGATATAGATATAGATATAGAGATAGAGATAGATATAGATATAGATATAGAGATAGAGATAGATATAGATATAGATATAGAGATAGAGATAGATATAGATATAGATATAGAGATAGAGATAGATATAGATATAGATATAGAGATAGAGATAGATATAGATATAGATATAGAGATAGAGATAGATATAGATATAGATATAGAGATAGAGATAGATATAGATATAGATATAGAGATAGAGATAGATATAGATATAGATATAGAGATAGAGATAGATATAGATATAGATATAGAGATAGAGATAGATATAGATATAGATATAGAGATAGAGATAGATATAGATATAGATATAGAGATAGAGATAGATATAGATATAGATATAGAGATAGAGATAGATATAGATATAGATATAGAGATAGAGATAGATATAGATATAGATATAGAGATAGAGATAGATATAGATATAGATATAGAGATAGAGATAGATATAGATATAGATATAGAGATAGAGATAGATATAGATATAGATATAGAGATAGAGATAGATATAGATATAGATATAGAGATAGAGATAGATATAGATATAGATATAGAGATAGAGATAGATATAGATATAGATATAGAGATAGAGATAGATATAGATATAGATATAGAGATAGAGATAGATATAGATATAGATATAGAGATAGAGATAGATATAGATATAGATATAGAGATAGAGATAGATATAGATATAGATATAGAGATAGAGATAGATATAGATATAGATATAGAGATAGAGATAGATATAGATATAGATATAGAGATAGAGATAGATATAGATATAGATATAGAGATAGAGATAGATATAGATATAGATATAGAGATAGAGATAGATATAGATATAGATATAGAGATAGAGATAGATATAGATATAGATATAGAGATAGAGATAGATATAGATATAGATATAGAGATAGAGATAGATATAGATATAGATATAGAGATAGAGATAGATATAGATATAGATATAGAGATAGAGATAGATATAGATATAGATATAGAGATAGAGATAGATATAGATATAGATATAGAGATAGAGATAGATATAGATATAGATATAGAGATAGAGATAGATATAGATATAGATATAGAGATAGAGATAGATATAGATATAGATATAGAGATAGAGATAGATATAGATATAGATATAGAGATAGAGATAGATATAGATATAGATATAGAGATAGAGATAGATATAGATATAGATATAGAGATAGAGATAGATATAGATATAGATATAGAGATAGAGATAGATATAGATATAGATATAGAGATAGAGATAGATATAGATATAGATATAGAGATAGAGATAGATATAGATATAGATATAGAGATAGAGATAGATATAGATATAGATATAGAGATAGAGATAGATATAGATATAGATATAGAGATAGAGATAGATATAGATATAGATATAGAGATAGAGATAGATATAGATATAGATATAGAGATAGAGATAGATATAGATATAGATATAGAGATAGAGATAGATATAGATATAGATATAGAGATAGAGATAGATATAGATATAGATATAGAGATAGAGATAGATATAGATATAGATATAGAGATAGAGATAGATATAGATATAGATATAGAGATAGAGATAGATATAGATATAGATATAGAGATAGAGATAGATATAGATATAGATATAGAGATAGAGATAGATATAGATATAGATATAGAGATAGAGATAGATATAGATATAGATATAGAGATAGAGATAGATATAGATATAGATATAGAGATAGAGATAGATATAGATATAGATATAGAGATAGAGATAGATATAGATATAGATATAGATATAGATATAGATATAGATATAGATATAGATATAGATATAGATATAGATATAGATGTAGTTATAGATATAGATATAGATATAGATATAGATATAGATATAGACACAGAGATAGATATAGATATAGATATAGATATAGATATAGATATAGATATAGATATAGATATAGATATAGATATAGATATAGATATAGATATAGATAT
>SZWC01029830.1:9178-25473 GCA_023375785.1 Penium margaritaceum | reverse complement strand
AAATTGACCTTGGTCTTGTCATTCTTGTTCAAACACTTATGAACTACGCCATAACAAGATGGAAAACTTAAGTTTTGAAACAACATATACATGTATGGGTGAAGCAATGAACATAAAAAACTTTCCCTAGAAGCCATTTTTCCTTTACTTACATTTGCTTCTTCTTTACACAGTATTCTGCCTCCCACCTCCACCCCTTCCCTAAAAACAACCAGTAGACAATGGAAGTACCTCCCTTTGTGCCCTCATCCTTTTTATTCATTTCTCTATTTGAAAAACCTTCCTTATGCCATCTTAGCATCCCTTAGACCTAAATTAACTCCATTTCACTCAAATTTTTCTTCTCCTCCTTTGAAATGTTTTCAATGGCTATAGCCTATACCCGATCCCCCCTCTTCTTACTTTATCATTCACACTTTTTCATCCTTTGTACCACGTACTCTCTTGATCTATGCTCATCTCTTGCATCTATATCATACTAAATGATCACAAACATGCATTTCTCTTCACAATGTTTAATCAAATGGATTATTTTTAGCAACACAAGAATTGTATAACATCTTTGAGAACGAGGCAGTGGCGTCGCATGCATTGAGGTACGTGGAATGAAAGGGTTGTGAAGAGGTGATGAACATGGAAGATGGTGGAGAAAATCCTTCGTGGATGGCAAAGGTGAAGATGAGGAAGAGGAGTAAATGGGATGTGCAGAAAATGGTGATTTCGATGGAAAACAAGGGAATATTAAGAGGAAGGAAACAAGTGAATGGTATGGGTGACGACCTTCATAGTTAGGAGGGGGAAGAAGACAATGTATACATAGGAGAGAACATTAATGAGGAAACCACTAATATAACCCAAATGTGTGAACTAGCAGAAAAAAATGTTCCAACAAGGAAAACGCATTGTCATGAATGGCGCATGAAGAAGCCTGATCGTATCTCAACGATCAACATTCAAAGGATTCATGTTTGCTTCATATTCAAGAGAAAGGCTAACGTGGTGGCTACACTCAATCAATTTAACGCATTCAAGAAGAAAATTGACGTGCACACTTGAGTACACTTTTGACATTTTCTGTAGCATTTTTCTATGCTATCTTCCGACCATTATTTGATGCTTACACATGTAGTATGACAATGTGCATGAATGTGCAAGTGAAAGACAAAGTGCCTTTGTACTTACAGCAAAGAATGTGCGAAAGCAGCGTGCAATTTTTTGTTTAGGCATGCTTGAACATTAACGATTTCAAATGGCACCCATCCATTGGCAAAGTGATGCATATGTATAAATTTCCTTCCTTCTTCCTTCAAACAACACACTGAGTAGAATGGTTCATGTGGACAGTACAAAAAACAGTGAGGATGCATCCTCCGCTTCATGCAAACCACTTAGAAGATATCATAGGTTATGAGCACAGACTAACATTTTACTAAGGAACAATTGCATGGCTTGAAACATACTTTAAAGTTTTAACCTAAAAGTACGTGTGGCTGGTTTTGAAATTTTTCTTTCTTCAGAGCAAGATTACAAAAACAATACCTAAGAGATTACTACATACCTTCCAAGAACGAGATGGGCATTTCATAGAGCATTTAGCATACCATATGTGTTTGGACAAGCATTCAAGGAGTTTAGAAAGTGGCTCATTCTAAACAATGCAAAAAAAAAGAATCTTCATAGTTTTTTGGTGTTGATTTGACTTGCCTTTCATGCAAATGGATAAACACAACTTGTTGCTTTCATGGTGGTCAAATAGGCGTAGGATGTCATGGAGCCAGTTAACGAAGTGCTTAGCAAATTCACTTCTATGTATTGAATCCCTTTAAATTTTCATGTTTTAAAAAAGAGGGGCTTAAACAAAATCATTTCGAGTATCCTCCAAAATGCTGCATGTCAAAACCAAAAATATTCTATGAAGGGGAATGGGGAATGGGGAAATGGGAGCAGATGAGAGAAGATTTTCTGAAAGGGGCATGTGCAAGTTGAGAGGAGGCATATAAACAAGGCAATGACAGGCTCGGAAAAATTCCTTTTGAAAGTAATCTCTTCCTCCGTGTAGTTCCATGTAGGTCTTATGACAGTTTCTTCGTTCCTCATCTTTTGGTCATTACACATGAGATATTGCCAATTTGTGAAACACACCATAGAGAACATGAAGGCCATGCCTACATTCGAGTTGTGCATGGGCGTGTATGGCTACATCATGAAGAAGTTCAAATGACTTAGGGATGAGTTACTGTCATAGCGCGGATGGTTCTTTGAGGGTAATGCTAGGTCACTAAAGAAGAACCTTGCACAAAAGATAGATGCATGATGAACAGTGTTTATGAGTCTCGTCCCTAAACTTCCATCAAGGGGAAGGTGTACTCAAGTGAACCAAGGGAAGTTGTTACGGATATAAAGATTGGTGCATATGAAATTTTAACATTTAAGAATCAGCAGTATTAGCTTGTATGTCACTAACATCATTATCCAAAGTGGGTTCATCCTTCACTTCTCCAACTTGATGCATGTTCTATGCACCATGAAGGCAGGGAGGGATTATAACAATGGGGTCGTTCATCTTACACCCTATGACCTTGACATTTCACTGGCTTGTTGATCTGCACAAAAGGTGAAAAGCAAGGATGGGAGGCTTAGGCAAAAGAAGAGGGAACTCAAAGCTCTTCCTTCTAAATCATCACAAAGGAAGTGTAGCCTTTGTGACCAATATGGATAAAACAATCTCACATGTTCTGGATTATTAGATGCAATAGATGATGAGTGTGTAGTGGCAAAAAAAGCCGAAATGTCAACGCAATAAGGGAGTTGACACCTCCTTTCTAGTCTTGAACAAGGATTTTAACAATATTTGTAGCTTGATTGCACGTCGAGGTGCATGTTTTGAGAGCTTAGATGTAGATTGCAAACTAACTTTGAGTATTCCTTAGTGAATTCTGGTTTTTCAAATGTGCGCCATTTTGAAGACTTCTTCCTTTAATGCTTTTAAGATCAAACTACACAATGAATTAAGTTCTTTGATGTTTAACTCATGGTAAGTATACACTTAGGTTGCTTTGGAGGCTACATGAAGAGTTTACAATTGGGGAGAAATGTTTATATATTATTCATGAAACTTGAACATCGAAATGATGTCAATATTAGGCCATGCCATATATTCATGTTGGCAATACTTTCTTTTGAATCGCCGTCTTTTGAAATCTTCATGTTGGCAATACTTAAACCTTTACATTAAAAATATGCCATGTTATTGTAATTATCATATTAGAGTATTATGATTGTAAAGAAATTTGTTTCCGAAATGTATTATTATCTTTGTCATCTTTTAAATTTATGATAATATTACCCCTTGAAGCCATCAACTTGGGTCAGATTTGTGTAAGCGTTCTTGTGCACAATCATTTGCTGGAAAAAAATTGGTCACTATGGTTGCAAGCTTGATTTGACTTTCCGTTCATTCTAGGTGTCAATTTTAGTCTCTTTATTGTTTTTTTCTTCTCAGCAAAACTTGATCCTACTTCCTTGTCTTTCTTTTGTCTTCTGTTTGCCTTCGGCAGTTTTCGCTTCAACCTTACGAAAATCGGATGGGGTGCTGAAGCGACTGGACCGTACAACTAGTTTTCAACAACAACATTTAGGAAGGAAACTTTCATGGCATTGTGTCATGAGGGACTTCAACGCTCCTAAACGGTATTGTGGCACTGGGTACTAGCCAGTGCAATAAGCAATTAGTGGCCAGCGCAATCAGTAAGTAGTGGCAAGCGCAACTAGCGAGTAACGTCAAATGCAACCATTGGGTAACAGTTAGCACAACTAGTAGCAAGCCACTTGCTTAATCAGCGGCAAGCGGCCAGCACAATTAGCGACAAGCGGCCAGCGCATTAGTGGCAAGCGGCCAGCACATCATTGGCATGCGGCGAGCGCAACTAGAGGTAAGCATCAGTTGCAACCAGTGGTAAGTGGTTAAGCCTGCGGAACCAGCAAGAGAAAGCCTTGCCACAAACAACGGTTAGCGCGACCACCCACAACGACCAGCGCAACTGGTGGGTACTGGCTTGTGCAACCAATTGCAAACGGCAAGTGCAAATTGCGGCAAGCGGCCGGTGCAACCAGTGGTAAGCGGCCAACACAAAAAGCGATATAAGGCTAGCGTAACCAACTACGAGGGGCTAGGGCTACGAGCATCAAGCGGCCATTCCAACTCAATTAGCGACAAGCAGCCGATTCAGTGTGCTTAATAGCTAACCTAGGCTAGGGTAGCGCGTCCTATGGAAAACGGCCACGCTAGCAATTGTAGGGGCAAGGCCAACGCGCCCATCGTCTTGCTCATGCTATGTGAGCACGCCCACAATGTAGCTAAGGGCAAGCTAGTGCAACCAACGATCATGGCCCGGCATCAAGGGTGCCTAGCGGCATGTGCCTTGCATCTTTGAGAAGCAGTTAGCACATCCCTCAAGCCCCTCCCCGTTCACCCATCCACCCATCAACCCTTCCTCGTTTCTTTCAACTCCTCCCTACCCTCCCAAGCCCTTCCAGCCCCCTGAATCCCCATCCCCCTATGCGCCCCGACCCCTTATCTCTTGCTCTCCCCCCATTCCCCCTTCTTCCCACCCACTCTTGTCTTGCTCTCCAATAACCCCTTAACTCTCCCTCCCTCTTGCCCCACCCCCCTTGGGCTTACTCATAATCCTCCTCACCTTTCCCATCCCCACTACCCTCCCCCCTCCCTTTCACCAGCTTCACCTCCCCCACCAAACTCCGCCATCTGTGGTACTCTTCTAATTGCCCTCGCGTCTCTAGACCCCTTGCCCCCACCTTGCCTCTACCGTTCTCCATATGCACCCACCCCTGTACAACCCTACGTTCCTTGGGCCCCGTCTCCACCAAGCTCCCCTTCCTCCTCAAAAGTTTCCCACTAGAAGCGAGAGGGATTTTCGAAGCCAACACCGGCAACCCATCACCACCTAGGCTTTCTGCTAGCTAAAGTTTAGACATCACAATAGCCTTGACCACTTGGTGCCTCCTCCCAATCCGTTACCCTTATCCCCACACACCACCTCAACCCCCAACCCCGCACCCACCTCCCCTCCCCTCTCACCCAATCCACCTTCCTCCCCTCCACCGTCTTACCTTCCTCCTCCCTCTTCTACTTCCGTACATCCGCCCCGACCTCCCTTGGCCATGCACAAATTTCCCCACTACTCTAAACCTTACAACCCCCTGCACCTCCCTTTGTTTGTCCTTCCCTCTCACCCAACGCTCTTAAACATGTCTTCTGGTGACTCTTACCACAACATGGATGCCAGAATACCAGGTACATAGCTCAGCTCCCTTACACATGATGAGAATCAATGTGTATCCTTTCTCTCTCTTTCTTCTTCCTACACACTCCCAACACCCTCAGGCCCTCCCACAACGTGCCCACCCATCTAAGAAAACCCTCCTCTCCGAGGACACCAATCCATCCATCCCCTGCCTTTGAGGATGCCACACAAGCACTGCAAACCGCCACCGCTCTAGGAAACGAATCAATGCATGCTAATTTAAATATTCGTTGCCTTACCACCTACTCATGGGGACACAGCATGTTCTAGTCTCTTGCCTTGTTTGATTGCATCGTGTCCGTCACTCTCACAAAAAGCGCAACCAATGCTAATACTCTCGTACAAGCCTCAACTGCATCTGCCATTGCGTGCTGTGCACATTCCCTCGCCATCGCTGGCAAGGCCATAATGTTATCCAATCACTCACCAACCATTAGGATTAAGAGCAAAATAGTGCACTACATGCTAGAAATGCAACCACTACAAGTGCTCTTTCCACAATGGTAATTGTAGGATCGAGTCAAGTTGACTTAGGCTCAAACGCAATTAATGGCGCCCTCCATGTATCGCAAGGCTCCGCCATCTCTGGATTCCATCTTGAACACGCCGCCATGTCCGAGTTTGGCATCTTGAGCCAGAAGTCCTTAAGTGTATACATGGATGGCGCCCTCCATGTATTGCACAACGCATACATGAACTTGTAGCACACCCCATCACCTTATTTGTGAACGTTGCTAAAAGGGTCATCACCACACGTGCGCAACTAGCGATACTCCCAATCTCTTTTGATGCTCTCCTTAAACATGAATTCATACAACATCACACCCTCTCTTTACCAGCCCCCTTTTACCCCCAGCCCCCTCCTTGCTCTCCCGGCTCCAACCGCACCAAGATCCCCTCCTTGAACGCCCCTAAAAATTTGCCCCTTGCCAAACTCCTTAACCCCCACATGAACACCACATGACCCTTCCCCCTTGGACAAACCCAAGGGGGTTGGAGTACCAAGCCCCCTCTTAGCACCCACAACCCACCATCATAGCACAAGCACCCCTTTTCGCTCCTTGTAAGCTAAACCCCACAAGAAATTGTTGCTTAATCATCACCCCCTCCACTAGTTCCAGCACCTTCCACCCTGGCATTTTCAGCACCCACCCTCGTATAGCATGATGCTACAGTCTCCATTAGTGATGCCAAACGAAATCCTTACAATTCACTTTCTGTGTTCGTCCTTGTCAATCAAACCTCCCTCCCCCACGAACGCATAAAAATAACTCATAACACCTCCAAACACTCATCTTCCATGTCCACTCGCTTCTTGCTAACAATGTCGACCTTGAAGTGCGTATCCTTGCGTATGCAGCACAAACACTGAACACCATCGTTGAGATGGTTCAGAATCTCTTCGCCTCATTATCTGACTAAAAGAGCGCGTGATGGAGTGGTGCAAGAAGATGTGCAGACGCCACAACTCCCTCATTTGCTTCCTCCAACACCTCAAGCTCCACCCTTGTTCGACCAAGCTTCAAAAGATCCTACCTCCACAAATGTTCTACACGCTTTGAGAGAGGTGCAATTGGAACATGAGCTACGTGACACCTCCTCTCCTTCGACATGAGGATGCACATGGACAAGAGCATATACGATATCGCGGGCCACATAAGCGGCTTGATCGAAAGGTGAACACAGTAATGGTGTGGGGAGTGGCCAAAAATAACCACCGCCTCTTGCAATGCCAACCCCCCACTAGCAGCCCCCCCACCACCGCCCTCTGATCCCTCGACCTCAACCACTTGGCAATCGGCCAGACCACCCTTCCTAAGCGCAATGTCTCCACCGCCACGCCCTCCTTCTGCCTCCAAGTTTTTTCGAAACCCCTCGCTCATCATGCACGTGACTTCCTTTACCTCTTCGGTCCCCCGCCCTCAACGCAATAGTAGCCTTTGTAACCTACAAGTCACAATCCTCTTCCGAGTATGACCATGCTAGTTCCACGGTATCCATTGTTACCAAACACCTTCACCCTCCTAAATGTAGAAAAGAGTAACAGGCCTTTGACGCCAAGACGCCTACGTGCACCTAAAGCCACGGGTAGCGATAAGACACCTTTCCTCCAAAACCATGATCTGTCCCACAATGTGTATGCTACATAGATATCTAAGTTGGGTTGACAACCTTGCACACCACATGCACGAGCCCGCCTCTCCTTGGTGCTGCGCAATTTCCGCATTCACATAGACCACGACTCTATCCAAAAGCAAGTCCATGATGCTTGTTAATCATGGGGTCATGCCCTACTAAGAGGCAGCAAGGTCCTTCCCCTGCACACTGTAGCCGCACACGCTCACATGCCCCTCCGTTTCCATAGCATCCACAACCCCATCAAGGTGCTAAAGCTCCTTCACGCTTTTAAGACGACCGTACATCACAAAGCACCCTACGGCTACAACCTCTCCACATTCAACAATAAGACGCTAGCAACTGTTAATCCCTTGCTGCATGCTTGCATCTGCAGGATCTTTGCAAGCAACCTCCTCCCTGAACGCAGCGCAAACTTGTTGTAGATAGCTACAAACCCCATCTCGAATCCACAAACCCCCCTTGCCGGTAACTCAAACAGTATCTTTGCTTTTTTGGAATGTACGTGGAATGAAGTCTTTTGTCGAATGAAGACTTGGTGGAATGGTGTCGATCCCATGCTCCTTCTCCCTAACTCCTTTGTCCATGCCGTACCATCCCTTTTTCAGTCCACCCAAGGATGTTCTTTGGCTAGCACTACACAAAAGCCCATAAACTCCCTTGAACATCTCCTACACCGAGGTGACATAGCCCTCTACTATCCTTCATACCTTGTGGCATTTGTATGCCCAATACCAACTTCTATATCCACTAACTTTCTGAGTGTGTGTCTCAAACTCCTAATGATTGAACCAATTTACATCCCAACCCAAATGGGCACCAACACTGAACCATCAATCTTTGACAAATTGTGTGCCTCCCTCTCATTAGTCCAAAGTAAGAGTCGAATCGTAATCTAAGGGGACTTGAATGTGAGAACACAATTCCTTCTCCCCATGCCCCTAGATGATCGCCTTGCTTCTTACCACTTCATCGTGGTCTCCCCTCTATCATGATACACACCATAGCTACAAATCTGCCGTCTGTTGTTCNTCCACTAACTTTCTGAGTGTGTGTCTCAAACTCCTAATGATTGAACCAATTTACATCCCAATCCAAATGGGCACCAACACTGAACCATCAATCTTTGACAAATTGTGTGCCTCCCTCTCATTAGTCCAAAGTAAGAGTCGAATCGTAATCTAAGGGGACTTGAATGTGAGAACACAATTCCTTCTCCCCATGCCCCTAGATGATCGCCTTGCTTCTTACCACTTCATCGTGGTCTCCCCTCTATCATGATACACACCATAGCTACAAATCTGCCGTCTGTTGTTCGCACCACCCCCTATTCCGCTTGCCTCATGCTCTCCTATCACTGAACATGCAAAGCTACCAAAAGCGGAGTATTATGCAAGCTCTTTTACCTGAAAAATTAACCTCTATACCACCAACCCACATGTATTCTAGCACTATTTCCTTGCTTCGTGCTCACAACCTACCACCATCCCATGATCAGCCCTCCTGCCTGAAACTGACCTCTTTCTCCTTAGTTTCAAAAGGTTTTTTTTTTATTTCTTTGATGTTATGGGAAAGATCGGTGTCAACTGGCCATATTAAGCAAAAACTATTACCAACTTCTAGATTTCGCGATTATTCTCGCTGTTTTAAGAAAAACTTATACAACAAGCCATGCTGAAGTGTGTGTGGCGTGATGAGCATTCAATGATGTCTAAGGCAGCAGCAAAACCCATGAATATGATGATCTATGAAAGGGCTCCCCATTGCGAAAATGGTGTGAAACGATCATAAGCATGGCAAATTCATTACAAAAACAGTTTAAATAACTAGTATTAAATCTAAAAATGAAAAAATAATTATACTACATCAACCTTCAGTTATGGTACAAATTGATGTGTTACATTTGAATAAATACGTCAATATAAAATAAAACGGAAAGATGATATTAAGAAAACATTTTTAACTCATAAAACTACCATTTTCATGTTTTTGTAATAGGTGAATAGATTTATACGAAGTATGTAGTTGAAATTTATTCAGATTGATCAAATTTTCTAATCCCCTGTAAGAAATACACTAATGATGTACCTCGTCGATAGGATTAGAAAAATCTCAAAGATTTCATTGGAATTGAAATTTATAAAATAACAAAATTTCTTTTTATTACCATTTCAAGTGGTAGATTAAGAAACTAGATATGGATGTAAAATGCATTATTATCATGATTAGATCTCACAACTCATGTCATGTTAATGATTTATTCCGTGTCCTTTGTTCATTTTAGTCAAATATGTTTCTTTAAAATCTTCAAAACCAATCATCATAACATCATAATGTCTTAACAAAACATTCATTTAGAACATCTGTACATTTAGTAAATAAAACGTTTTCAAAATAACATTATTCATGTACTCGAATGACTTTCTAATGCACATTCAACCTCCTTAACACTATTCAATGTAAATGTATGATTGGGAATCTTTTTTACCCTCAATAAATACTATGTGTGATCATAGTTTGTTAATGAAACTCCATTGTGATTAGCAAAAATCCTTTCCATATCTTAATCAGAGAACCGTTGACAAATTTGGAATAATGTGTGTTTCAATACCAATGACAAAACCATGAATGCTTCATGGAAGGAAAAGAGGTAAGAAAAAAATTTGGCCCATATGGATGAAAGAGCGAAACAATAACCACTTCGTAAAGAATCATTGAATACATGATGTAAAAAAATGGATCAACTTGACTTAGTGCTCAATTTTTGGAAAACATGCAATGAGGGTTCTTGAATGTGCTTTTGAAAGAGATCAGCACTCACTTTACCCTCTTTTTTCATTCTATTTTCACAAAATTCATCAATTGTTTTTGGCAACTCTACACACCATTTTACACAAGGAGGTAGCCTTACATCCAACACTATATAGCATACAAAGTTTTATAGCATTTCTTGATCCATTTTCTTCTTCATGTTTTTCAAATTGATTTCAAATACGTAGCATACAATTCTTTTACTCATTATGAATCTGATAACGTAAGTACAACAATGAATATTTTTTTATGAATAGTTAAGTTTCCTTTAACATAACAGAATGTTTAACGATGCTTTATGTATAAAAACGTGGATATTGTTTCCATGTTTTTACCTTGCATTTGCAAAACATGAACAAAGTCCCACTTTGGATGAATTCACATTTTGCAAAAAGTACCTTTTTTGCAAAAAATATTCATCTATTAATATACAGATATATTGAATGTACATTTATTTTCCTTAATGAAGACGTTGATTCCGAATTTAAGAAAAAGACAAATGCATGTATTCATGAGAAGATGTTTTCTTTCAATGGGCTTCAATTTTTCTTGTCCCTTTACGTAGGAATTCTATTCAAAGATTAATGATTTTGAATTCATAAGTTTAAATTCTCTCCACATGGAATGTCAATTTTCTTAATATCACGATTTTAATTGCCTTGGAAAATATAAAACATGAAAGGAAGAACATTATAGGGTTGTACATGCAAAGAAAGAGTTTGAGCATTCTGTATACATTTCATTTTTATATAGGATGTTTGAATTTTGTTTGTGAAATACTTCACAAAAAAGTTCATTGTTTTGGCCCTTATATTAACGAGGGCACGTGCTTTTAGGACAACTACAATTGAACTCTCCTCTATGGTTTGAGTTTGGCGACAGCTTTTTGGTCGTTGTTGGTATACACACGGCCTTCTACATGTGAATAGAGGACAAAAGCGTCTTTTTGTGATCATGGACTGAATGGTGTTGTTGAAAATGGGTTTTTCAGTTAATAATTAGACGTGCAAGTCTAAGGACTAACAAACACCGTTCTTTTTTAGTGAGGAAAACACTAGAGGAAAAAACAATAGAAAATACAAAAGAAGTATCTAAAACATTGAGAAAAAAGAAAACAATAACATAGGCAGTTGGAGAACATTATCTTTCTGGGAAATTCGGTGTGGATCAAAATCAACTTATCTTGACAAAGCAAGACGAAGAAACAAAAGTGGAGGTATTGACCTTGGCCTTGTCAGTCATGTTCAATTGCTTATTGACTACGCCACATTAAGATGGAAGCCTTTAATTTTCAAACAACATAAAAATTTACTAGTGAAGCAATTTACACATACAAAATGCCTAGGAAGCCATATTTGTTTCTTCTCTTTTTTTTCCTTTTTTGCCCATTTCGACCCTCCCATCCCCAACCCTTCCCTCCACACAAGCATAAAGCAATGGAAGCACCACCCTTTGTGCCCTCTTCATCATTTGTCATTCATTGATGTGAAGACCCTCCCTTATGCCATATGAGCATCCATTAAACCTTAGTAACCTCCACCTCACTCAAACTTTCCTTCTCCTCCTTTGACATTTTTTCAGCAGCTATAGCCTTTACCTCATCCTCCCCCCTCATCACTTTTTCTTTTGCTCTTTATCTTCATGTCAACCCCCTTTCTTGATGCTCTTTATTATGTTTGCTATGCCTAAACCTACATTACCTTCTCCATGTACTCTCTCAATGTATGCCCATCTCTCGTATCCACATCATACTCCATGATCACAAAAATTCTTTAATCTTTTTAATGCTATACAAAATGTATTTATTATAGCAATTTGAGAGTTGTATGACATCTTCAACAACAAGACGATGGCGGAGCACAAAATAAGGTTGGTGGAAGAAGACGGTTGTCATAAGGAGTTCAACATGGAGGATAGTGGAGAAAAGCACATGGAATATAGCCTATTCATGTTTGTGGGGTACAAAAAGGGTTAGGTTCCTTGCTGTGAGGACCGTTGTTCTTAGAGAGCAACAACAAAAAGAGTAGAAAGCTGGAACTTGGAGAATGCTGGGATAAAATGATTGTTGTTGATCACAACTATACAATACAGAAAACACAGCGGAGCTAGAGACTTACTCTGAACTCTCATGCATAGACACTGCTTATGGCCCACAGGTGGGCAATGCTTACTAAGACAACTTCAGCAAAGTAACTTGATTATTGATCGTAGTCTTGCCACCTCTTCAAAAGTAGTCAAGCCTTCGAGTAGTCAAGGGTGTCCTTATGCCCCGGTTGGCACACTATTGTCGGGCTTACTGGGTCCTAAGAAGACTGTGTGCAAAGTCTTGGCCTCAAAGGATGTGTAGAATTGGTGGATTTTCTAGTGGTAGACTGTAGATGGAAAGCTTGGTGATGAATGAGTTGTAAGTTAACGACTGCTAAGCTGGACACCTTTTACGAGAGGCTACTAGCAAGTTGAGAGCTTTCTAAGTTGATGGAAGCTCGCAGTTGCAGGTGCAAAGACTCCTAGTCTAGAAATCTTCCTTTATGCACTAGCCCCTTTAGTAGTTCCTGCTGCTACTTTGTGCATGGCTGTGCTCATGCAGAGCGGTCTCCACTTCTGAATTTGCATGTGGCTGATAACTCGTGCTTGCATGCTATGGTGTAGTACTGTGTCGTGCATGCATGCGTTAATGTAGAGCGGTCCCCACTCTAGGTCTTGCATGCTAGTATTGAATCGCGCTCATGTACCAGCTGTTGCAAGGCGGTCCACACTACCTAGTAAGGTGTAGCCCCAACCTGATCGGACCTTGCCTCGAACCGAACAGTGTGTAGTCACACTACACGGCTACTAACAATTCTAGGTCACCACGGATGCACATAGCCTTGCTATTCATGTAGCACTTAGTAGTTTGCAATTGTAACGCCCATTTCCCCCATGACCTAGATGTGAGAATTAGGTTTGGCCTATACAAGCGGCGAAAATCTCCACCATTGAACCTAGGAATTTCTAAAAGAAAATTCCCTAACTTCTTCCACGGCCCTCCGGTTCTAAAACCGACTCGCAAACTTGACCAAAAAAAAGGCGTAGTGATCGCCACCTCTAACATAGTAAAGGCGAAGATTAGAAGGAGGATTTGGTGGGATTTGAGGAAGATGATGATAATGATTTCAAAGCGGAAGTGGGGGATTTTCAAATGGAGGAACATGTTCATGGTGGGGGTGAAAAACTTGATAGTTGGGTGGGGATAGAAGACATTGTGTAGAAAGGAGAACATGTTAATGAGGAATTCAACGATGTAGCCGGCATGCCCAAGTTAGGACACAAACATTTTTGAGCAAGGAGAACACATGGTTTTGAATGGCGCATGAAAGAACTTGATCCTTGGTGAACATTTAAGATTCAATGGATTATTCTTGGATCCATATTGGAGAGCAATGCATAGATGGTGGCGACACTCCAAGAATACGTGTTCAAGGAGACGACCATGTATGTGCACACATGAGTACACGTTTGAAATTTTCTTTTGCATTATTCTATGTTGTATTCCCACCATTATGTGTTGCCTAAAAATGTAGTATGACAATGTGCATCAATATATAAGTTATAGACAAATTGGCTCTGTGAAGAGGACAAACAATGTGCGGAAGAAGGGTGCATGTTCTGTGTTTGGCTTTTCTTGTACATAGATTCTTGCAAATGGCACGTGCCAAATGGCAAAATTATGCGTATGTGTGAATGCAGTTACTTTCACTTTCAAACAACTATAAAAACTATAAAAACCGATGAGGATGCATCCTCCACTTCATGCAAATGCTTTACAAGACATCATAGTGAATGATCACACACAAAAAGTCTTACAAGGAATAATCCATGGATTGAGATCTTATCTTCGGTCGTGACCTTAAAAGAAGTGACTCATTCCAGGACCTCCGTTTCCTCGCATTAAGGTTACAAAAGAAAGAACCAAGGAAGTATTATGTGCTTTCTCAAGAGATGGGTACTTTATGGTGATTTTTTAAGAACCGGTGCGACTAGAGAAGCTTTCGGGGAATGACCAAAATGGTTCATTTTGGATAACGCAAATGGAAGTTGTTTTCATAAACAAGTGCTTTTAAGTTGTTTCACCTTTGATGAAAATGGTTACACATAGCTAGACGCTTTCATACTGGTCAAATACAAATGTCGGATGTCATGGAGAGAGTTGTAAGAGTGATTAGTTAAGGAATTTCAAGACATTGACTCCCTTTCACTTGTTTTGATTCCTGATGAACAAAAATGGCTAAAAAATGTCAATTTGAGTGCCCATGCAAATGGTGCATGTTGATACTACAATTAGTGTTTAAAGTAAAATTTTGTCAAAAGGGGGGTAATGGGGAAAGGGGAGCAGGTCAAAGTAGATTTTTTGAAAGGGGCATGTCCTAGTTTTGAGGAGGCATACGAACATGGCCTTGACAAGATTTGCAACATCCCTTTTGAGAGCGCCACCTTGGTAGGTGTAGCTCCACGTAACTCCTATGTGAGTTGCTTTGTTCCTCTTCTTTGGTCTTGTCATGGCACATGAAACATTGCCAATTTGAGGAAACACACTTGAGAGAACATGAAGGTCATGCCCACATTTGAGTCGTGCATGGGCGNCGCCAAAGCCCAGTTGTCAATGCTATAAGGAAGGTGACATCTAATTTGTAGTCTAAAGCAAGATTTCCAACTATGTTTGTAGCTTCATTTTATGCCAAGGTCCATCTTTTTAACGCTTTGATCTTGACTTTTGCTGATGCTGACTTATATTTCTTCTTGTCCAAAAGTGAATGCTTATTGTCCAAAAGTGCTATGTTTTTTATGTTTCTTCTTCTAATGCCATTAATATAGAAATAAAAAAATAATGAAAATCAAGGATATTTAATGTTATTCTTGAAGTTATTCTCTTTTTAACTTATTGTAAGTATACACAGGTAGGTTTGGAGGCTACATGAAGATTTTGCAATTAGGGAGAAAAGCTTGCAGTTTTTTTATGAATCTTTCACATCCAAATCGTGTTTATATTAGGTTATGCCATATTTTTATGAAATCGTGTTAAATCACCTTCTATTCAAACCTTCATGTTGGCAAATTTATTGTTTACTTAAACACTTACTGTAAGAACATGCTGTGCTGATGTAATCATTCTATTGCAGTATAATGATTTTAAATAAATTTCTTCTGTAGATTATTATTAACAATGTCACCTTTTAGCTGTATGAGAATTTTATCCCTTTGATTAGCAAAGCTTTGAAATCATGAACACAGGTTATGTAAATTGTGTGGGGGACAAACATATGCTGAAATAAAACGTCACATTGGCAGCGATCTTGGTTCGACTTTTGGTTCATGCTGGGTTTCAAACTCACTACGCTCCCTGTATTTTTCTTCTGAAATGCACTTTGTCTTTTTTGCTTGTCTTCTAAGTGGTCTTTTGTTGGCCTTTGTCCGTTTGCACTTGACTTGTACAAACATTGGATGGGGTCCTGAAGTGACTGGACTGTCAGACGAGTTTTAAACAACCCTTTTCATCACGCAATTCTAAATATAAGCCGATTTCGCGTATTCCCGAGTTGTATCCGTGTCATCGCTGCTTTGTTGTCTAGACCAGAAGACAGCGACGGGAAACGGAGGTGTAGAAGTGGGTGAATAGGTCCCACTTAATCGTTATTGAACCATGCTAATTTCAGGACCTTCGAAAGCTGAAGTCAGCAAAAGTTTTGGAGGCACTAGTATCTCCAAACACCTTTCCCAACCGTGGCCAACCAAAGCGCACAATGTGGAGGACTGGAAGAGTTGCAGGCTTGACGCTTCAATTGTTTCCTGTTTGGGTTATCCCTAAAGTGTAATGAGAAATCTCAATAATTCGAATTCAGCAAATACTTGGTTGGAATTCATCGGGACGACGGGATATCCAACTCATCGTTGAGGTAGGTGGCCAACTCTCAGGAATCACATCGCTGCTGTCCAATTGTTTTCAAAATGGCTTTTTCGACTGCCTTCGTCGAACTTTTGGAGCCTTCT
>SZWC01029827.1:7440-25476 GCA_023375785.1 Penium margaritaceum | reverse complement strand
TAGATATAGATATAGATATAGATATAGATATAGATATAGATATAGATATAGATATAGATATAGATATAGATATATATATATAGATATAGATATAGACATAGATATAGATACAGATATAGATATAGATGACAATTTCCTCTAAAAGTTGACAAGTTGCTGAATCCGGTGGCAGTTTATTCACCATAATAAGACAAGTATCAAGAGATACATGGTCTTCCAAAGTTGGGGTGTGTGCAGTGGCTCTGGGAGCCAGTTGCGCCTCAAAATCCGGGGAAACATCGACCGGACCGAGTAATAGAAGTTCCATCTGGAGACCCCAGAAGGTCTGCCGAGGTGTATGGTGGAGAATCCACCAGATCCTGTAGTGCAGGTTTGTTGGTGAGGGACTTGGCCAAAATCCTGGTCCAGCGTCGGAAACTCAGTAGTACATTTTGTAACTTGGGGACATAGTCAAAATAATGACTGCAAGTTTGCGGACAGGTTTCAAACCTCATCACACCCCATCACCAAACTCCACCCAAAACTGGGGAAAGTGTGTGGAAACAGTGCAGCGGACCCCTACAGCACGTGCAATGGGATGTGGACCTTGGGAAATGCGCTTTGCACGTGCAGGAAGGTGCCACGGCATGTGCGCGCCATGGAAGTGTAAGGTGTTTATGCGGTGGGCGAGACATGCACTGTGGCAAGCGTAACTTTGACTGCACTTGGCCAAATCACACATGGTTTGGTCCGTTTATAAACTCATCACTAGCCCTACTTGTTTTGTTGATTTCCATGCTAGAAACCTAGCACAAGACAATGTTATTCCCTTTGCAGACTGACTGTCTCTAAATTCCGGCTCACATAGTGTGAGGCCCCAAGAAAGCTCACCCTCACTCTTAGATTCGCCCAAAACTGAAAGCGTGAACCACAAAACACCATCACACCAACGTTGGAATTGCATCCTGCAGATATCCCAACAAAGGGTTATGGGCCCACTGGTTTGATCATCTCCAACGTTCACGTCTTCTGTTACGCACGCGATTGTCATCTTGGACGCCGCTGTGTAACTCTGACAATGAGTTGGAGTAGAAGTTGCACAGATGGCGTAGAAGGAAATGCAGCCCATTCAGATTTATGCAAGAGGCCCAGGCTTTGAGCTATGGAGGTGGCAATTTAAGCTGCTCCTTGCACATAAGGGGCTGCTTGATGTCATGATGGGAAAAGAGGTGCTCGCATAGGCGACTGCTGGGGATGCGAAGAAGCTGGCCTATGAAAAGAAGAACACAAAGGCTATCATGCTCCTAGTGTCTGGGACAGCCAAGTCGCAGTGAGGCTATTTCCAAGGCTGCAAGCTGGTAGTCAAAGGTTGGTAACAACTCTGTACCATTCATCAATTCAAGTTGCTTTCAAACAAAACCTTTGCAATGAAGCGGCACTTCATGGTGAGAATCGAGGAGGGAGATGATGTCAATCATGCCATGCTGCAGATCGAGTTGCTTGCCTCACAATGCAATGACGTGGGGTGGAATAGTGACACACAGCTGCATACGATGGCCCTCCTCATAGCCATACCTGAATGTTGGGTTCTACTCATCACCGTTCTTGGAGGACAGTCCGAGGACAAGCTCACCTATGGGGCAGTTGCAAAGTACATCCACATCAAGGCGCAGCACCAAAGCTGCGGGGAGTCCTAGTCTTCCTCATTGGCCCTCGTCACCAAAACGTGTGGTGGCAGAAGCGGGGGCAGAGGAAGGGGTGGAAAGGGCGGCGGTAATAAGGGCGCTAGGAAAGGTGCATGCCGCAACTGCGCCAAGGAGGGCGATTGGACCTGTGAGTGCCCCGAGGAGGCGAAGACCGCTGGCAAAAACACCAAAGGCAAGGCGCTCCTCAATAGCAACAAGAATCATTTACTCAAGAAGGCCAACAGGCGGTGCTTGAATTCCAGGGCGGAGGAGCACACCCAAGTCCAGAAGGTTGGGTTCTTCACCTACGAGAAGTCCTCCAAGTCAATGGTGGTCACGAAGGATAAACTTGAGCTGGCAGGTGGGCAAGATGACGTGGAGGTGGAAGTGGTGGTGGGCAGTGACAAGGAGTTGCGCACAATCTGTGATGTGCAGCACATCCTTGACCTGGCTGACATGTGGAGTGCTAGCCACTTAATGGATAAGGGGTATGAGGTGTTCTTCCGCAGAAAAGGCTGAGTGGTGTGCAACAACGGCTATAGCGAGGTCCTGCTGGAGGCAAAGTGTGAGGGCGGTCTCTACGCCGTAGAGACTAAGGTGATCCCCATGGCATCCGATGCAGCAAAATTGCAAGATTGCGTTGTCATGATTTCCAGGTGAAGAAGCGCTGATCAGGAGCTCTGGGACCAATGGTTTGGGAATTCGATACCAGTAACCATTAAGGTTACTGGTATGCAGTACATTGAGTAACTGATACTGGTATCCGCCTCACAGCGCTTGAAGCCGAGTTGTGCAATGAAGCTGTCCCTGGTTGTCGCCTTGATGCTGGTACCAAAAGAGGGACAGCTTCATTGCACAACTCGGCTTCAAGCGCTGTGAGGCGGATAACAGCGTGTACGTGTTGGAGTAATGCTCCTCACCATGGCAAGAGTGACTCCAGAGGGAACACCAAAAACACAAGCCAAGGTGGCTCAGTGGTCAATGGTGTCCACCTACAGAGGCAGGGGCCCGGGCTCAAGTCCTACAAGATAAATTTCTGCCCTGCCTCAAGGGAGGTGGAAAATAGATGCCAGGAAGCTAGCTCAAACTTTAGAATTCCTCCCTAAGGTTCTAGAAGGCCAGGTGAGGGTCCAGGAAGGTGGCACACCTTCTAGAAGGGGTGACATGTCCTACAAGACATCTAGAGTTGTCTTTGTCTTCTGGATACCTTCCCTTGTACTAGAAGCAAGCTGTGGAATATAGGAAGGGGCAGAAGCTCCTAGAGGAAGGAAGGGATCCCTTCCTAGGTGGGAAAAGGACAGCCTACCAAGGGCCACTCTAGAAGCCAGAAGATCTTTTAGGAGGCTCCAAATCTGGCATGCTTTGGTGTTCCGGAAAGCTTCAATTAGTGGCTATAAAATGTCACTACTTGTAGGCCTTGATGAAGTGTTAATTCCCATTCAATTCAATCCAAAACTATTGCCTCACTCTCTGATCATTTTTCTTCCATCCTTGGAACCAGTTGCCTCCACAATTTAAGTCTCTTCAAAAACAGTTCGTGGTGTGAACCAGCCATTTCTAGGGACCCTCCAGGGTGCACACTCACCCTCAGGCCAACAAAGGGTTATGGGCCCATGCCTGTAAGGGGTTCCAAGCCAGCTGCGGTTCACGCTTCTAATGACAAGACATGGTGACCAGCGTGCAAGAGAGCAGCCGTACTGTCCTTAACTTTGATGGGACAGGCCTTGCCTTGTGGAGGTGGCAATTTGAGGTCTTCCTCGATGACAAGGGACTGCTAGAGCTTGTAAAGGGTGATGAGACTGCTCTGCAGGAAATTGCAACAGCTGAGGTGAAGGAGGCATAGAAGAAGCGCAGTAAAAAGGCGTTGGCGCTCCTTGTGTCCGCGTTATGCCCACCACAGGGATGGACCCTGGCCGGAGAAGCATGGTCAAAACTCTACTCCATCTACCAGTCAAGCAACCTCTCCAATCAGCTCTTCATCTTCAAACGGCTCGTGACCCTCTGAGCCAATGAAGGTGATGACATCATGCAGATCATGCAGCACATTGAGTCACTCATAGCAGAGTGCGTGGCCACTGGTTGGGAGGTTGACTTTCAGTTGCAAGCTATGATCCTCCTTCTGGCCTTGTGAGACAGTTGGCCTTTCGACGAGCTATAGTACCCAAAGGTTGCTGAGTACGTGCACAACGAGTGGATGCGATATGGCGGTTGAAAGAGTGCAGTGGCATCAACTTCGGCTTGCAGGGCTCATCCTCACAGTGGAGGCAGAGGCGACTCGTGGAAGGGTGCCAAACAGGGCACCAAGAAGGGTGATAAGAAGGGCAAGTGCCTTGACTGCCGCAAGGAGGGCCACTATGGGCGCAACTGCCCCAAGAAGAAGCTAGACCGGTCGTAGCGGGGCGGGGAGACAGACGAGCAGGCCCTTATTGCGTACAACTCCACAAACTTGAAAGATCCGGGAGTTGCCGTTATTGACCCCGGATCACGCCGCCACATGCAATGCAACAGGGCGGCATTTGTCACATACGGCGCCTCGGAGAGACGCATGACGGTGGCCAACGGCAAAACAGAGATGGCCGCCGTTGAGGGTAACGTCCGCATCGAGTCCATTGTGGATGGAAAACGTGTCACGAGCACAATCTAGGACGTGCTCCACATGCCCAGCTTTGGGGCAACCTGCTCTCCGTCAGCCGCCTTACCGACAAGGGACTTGAGGTGCTCTTCACAAAGAAGGAGGCCGTCATCCGCAAGGAGGACAAAGGCAAGATTATTGCATGCGCCAAGAGAGAGGACGACTTGTACCTGCTACGCGGAAAGATCCTCGGCAGCCGGGTGGGATCCAACACCGCCAACCTTGCAACGGAGGATGAAGGAGACGTAGACCTGTGGCACCGCCGACTGTGCCATGTTTCTCCATCAACGGTGAAAGAGATGGAAAAGAGAGATGTGGTGCGGGGTTTCCAAATCAGTGGCCTTGATGGAACCAAGGAGACTGTGTGTAAGCCATGCGTTATCGACAAATCGACGCGACCGCCGTTTGTGGAAAACGGGACATGTGCAACAACAAAGTTGGCAGTGGATAACACAGATGTGTGTGGAACACTTGAGAGCTCCATCGGCGGAGCTCGCTACCTTCTCACCTTCATCAACAACCACAGCCCCAACCTGTACCTCTACCTCATGAAGTGGAAGAGTGAAGTCCTTGTATGCATGCAAGAGTTTGTGGCAGATGTAGAGCGGCAGACAGAGTTGAAAGTGAAGGCGTTCCGGAGCGCCAACGGTGGTGAATATGCGGGCTGCATTGGGCCAATGAAGAGAAAGGGGATTGAGTGGCAGAAAACAAATCCACACTCCCCACAGCAGAATGACGTCGCTGAGAGAGCAAATCGCACAATCCTTAACATGGTGCGATCAATGTTGAGCGCCGCCGGCCTTCAACAATGGTATTGGGTGGAGACGGCACGGACAGCGGCATACATAATGAACCTTACACCAACCAAGCCGTTGAAGGACAAGCAGAGCAAGGTGTCCAAGACGCCACAAGAGGTGTGGAGCGAGAGGAAGCCGACAGTGAGTCACCTCCGCACGTTTGGTTGCATTGCACATGCGGTGGTGCAGGCACGTGAAGGGCGGAGCAAGGTGGACCCACGAACCCGCCGGTGTATTTTCCTTGGGTACGAGAGCGGAAGCAAGGCGTACCGACTCTTTGACCCAAGGAGGCAGCAGATTGTGCGGAGTCCTGACGTCACTTTTGATGAGAAAAGCCAATGGACGGACAAGGAGGCAGGTCTCTCCAAGAGGTGGGAGTGGTTGCCACTCCTTGAGGAGGAGATGCCAAAGGACGTGAATGAGGGTGAAATCCTTACAGGAGCACCAGCCAGAGAGGATCACCGAAGGGATGGGCGAGCGGCAGAATTTGTTTTGGCCAGTTTGGATGAGGAATCAAAAGCACCAGAGATGGACGTGGAGGCGGGGAGTCGACCGATGTCTCCAAGGTCTCCAAGAGAGGAGGAGCAGGCGCTTGGAGAGGATGGTGCCAAAAGGGGACGGCAACAACAACAACCGCCTCAAGAGCAACGCACAAGCAGCCGTGTGCAAAGAAGGAAAAAAAGGTACGATGCCCACAAGGGCATCTGGACTGGGTTTGCACAAGTCTTCTTCACGCAAGAGGAGCATGAAGGAGGTACTGCACCAGAATGATGGGGCTGAGTGGGAGGGAGCAATAAAATGTGAGCTCGCCTCCCATGAGGAGAAAGGCTCTTCAGTTGCAGGTTGAGCATGGACAACTGCCATGGGTGATGTGCAAGGGGGAGATTATTGGAGTAATGTTCCTCACCATGGCAGGAGTGACTCCAAAAGGGAACACCAAGAAGACAAGCCAAGGTGGCTTAGTGGTCAATGGTGTCCACCTATAGAGGCAAGGGCCCGGGCTCAAGTCCCACAAGATCAATTTCTGCCCTGCCTCAAAGGAGGCAGAAAATAGATGCCATGAAGCTAGCACAAACTCTATAATTCCTCCCTAAGGTTCTAGAAGGCCAGGTGAGGGTCCAGGAAGGTGACACACCTTCTAGAAGGGGTGACTTGTCCTACAAGACATCTAGAGTTGTCTTAGTCTTCTGAATACCTTCCCTGCTACTAGAAGCAAGCTGAGGAATCTAGGAAGGGGCAGAAGCTTCTAGAGGAAGGAAGGGATGCCTTCCTAGGTGGGAAAAAGGACAGCCTACCAAGGGCCACTCTAGAAGCCATAGAATCTTCTAGGAAGCTCCACGTCTGGCATGCTTTGGTGTTCTGGAAAGCCTAGATCAGTTGCTACAAAATGCCACTGCTTGTGAGCCTTGATATAGTGTTCATTCCCATTCAATTCAGGCCAAAAATATTTTCTCACTCTCTGACCAGTTTTCTGCCATCCTTGGAACCAGTTGCCTCCACGGTTTCAGTCTCTCCAAAAACAGTTGGTGGTGTGAACCAGCCATTGATAGGGCCCCTCCAGGGTGTACAATCACCCTCAGGCCAACAGTATGTGCGTCGCAATAAGAAGCTACATCAGAGTGTCGCACTCTACAAGGATGATCTAATGTTGTGCTCCTCTGACCTCCAAAGCTTACAACAGCTGAACGAGCAGCTAAGGAGCAGGTTCCAGATGTTGTACATGGGGGAGCTGGAGTTCTACCTTGGGGTGAGCATTACACAGATCTGGAGGGCGCACACGCTTGAGCTTGGGCAGGCCAAACATCTAGCCAAGGTGCTCAAGCGGTACAGCATGGAGGATTGGAAACCACTTTGTAGTCCTCCATGGCGTACCGCAGTCCTGTATCCACAACCTGTGAACTAAGTGCAGCAATGGCGTCGCAAAAAGAAGAAGAGCGGGAGGACATGGTAGGGGTGCCCTACCAATCGGTAGTGGGCAGCCTCATGTACGCCATGCTGGCAACTCGACCGGACTTAGCCTATGCTGTGGACCAAGTGAGCAGGTACCTGGCCGATCCAAGGCCACTACATTTGCAGGTGGTCATGCGCATCCTCTGCTACTTGAAGGCAATGCGGCACGCGTGCCTCAGATTTGACGGCAAGAGGTGAGTGGACCCCTTGCGGCCAGTCTGCTACACGGTTGCAGACTACTCTGGGGATGTGGATGAGCGGAAGTCCACATCCGGCTACGTGTTTTTCCTTGCTGGTGTAGCAGTCGTATGGTGAAGCACGAAGAAGGACTGTGTCGCCACCTTGACAGTGGAAGCATAGGACATCGCGCTGGCTCAGGCGGTCAAGGAGGCGGTTTAGCTCCACATGTTGTTGGGGGAGCTGGGCGTGCCGCAGCAAGATCCTACGATGATGGTAGAGGACAACACCACCTCATTCTCCAACGTAGCACAAGAGGACAAAGCACATTCACGTACGTCATTACCATGCACGGGACATGGTCGAGAGGGTGCAGGCGTTGCTGCAGCACTGCAGCACGCACAACATGCTTGCGGATTGCTTGACCAAAGCGCAACCCACGGACCGGCACGCGATGAGCGTGGCCAGGCTTTGGATGACCAGCTATGATGGGCCGGAGGGCACAGCGGAAGATGAGTGAGAGGAAGCAGGAGCAGCGACACTGAAAGGTGCTGACGAGCCGCCACAGAGAGGAAATTCCTTGCCAGTGGATCAAGCAGCTTGAGGATTGCTTGGATGTTAAAATGGAAAACTTTCCCTGAAAGTGCATGACTTGTTTAATCCGGTGGAAGTTGTTTCACCGGAATCGGACAAGTTTCAAGGGAGATATGGTTTTCCAAAGTTGGGGTGTGCGCGGCGGCTCAGGGAGCCGGCTGCAACTCAAAATCTGGTGAATGATTGACCAGACCGAGTAACAAAAGTTCCATCTGGAAATTTTGCTCCGAAAGGTCTGCCAAGGCGTCCGATGGATAATCCACCGGATCCTCTAGTGCAATTTGTTACTCGGACCGAGTAACACGATCAGACCAACGTGAGAAATGCATCCCGCAGATTTCCTGTCATTTTGGAGCCACAGGGCACCCGCCCTCGAAGCTTTTAGACTAATGTTTAGGTCCACACTTGCACTAGACTTCTTGCATAGTCACTACCATGCAGTAGAGGAGGCGCAAATCTATGTATGAGATACTAGCTTATGGTTTCAGAGGCTAAGAATTGTAGAGGCAGACACTTTATGTTTCTGCTAGAATGCAGCATGACGTGAACTGAAGATATCTGAATGCATGCTGGAATAAAGGAACTCAGCCCCTTAAGTGGGAACAAGGCAAGCCTAATCTGCCACCACAAGTAGACTATCACTTGACGTGGCTAGGTGGTTGCAAAACAACTTGGGTAGTTGCACTACCACCTGAGAATTTATGAGATCATCTAGTGACTTCAAGAGGTTGATGGTAGCTGATGCCAGCATAAGGGTTACATGGAAGTTGTTTGGTTTCCTTAAAGCTGAAGATACAATTGAAATCTCAAGATTTGATGGAAAATGAAAGGTCATTAGGAAGTTGAAGACGTTGTGTGATCAAAAGACAAGTGAAGAAGGTTGTTGACCAAAGACCCCTCAACTGGAGGTTGAAGGGTCACAACCTTTTCCATAGAACTCAAAGGTCACCTTAAGGAAACAACTAGAAAATGATATGAGCCACATGCCTTACAATCGTCTTATATGAATTTTTTGAGATCTTGTGGAGTGGGAGAGTAATCCGAGAGAGGATATCTCTTGAAAACCACTAATCAAAGCTGTATCTATGACAACACTCCCCCTGAATTGATGATGGTGAGTACACGTGGTTATTGCAATATTGATGGAGCTGAAAAGTTCATGCCCTACTCACTTGACTCATTCATGATCAGAGGAGTTGATGAAATGGTCGTGGTGCTGGAAAAATTCAAGGGTAAGGGTTGTAGATGAATATAATGTGGTCTTGTGCCCTGATGTTTCATGTAGCTTGAGATGTAATGAGGAGGATACTGTTATTCCTTTATGCCCCTTGGCTACTGCTGTAGCGTAGCGGATAGGTTGGATATTCACTGCTTTCTTGGAGTAAGTCCCCCAGATCTCATCCATGGTGCAAGTCCAAGCAAAACACCAGCTGTGTAGCGCAATGGATAGCACGTTTGAATTCAAAATTAAAAATGAAAAGTTCTTGCAATCAAGCCTTGATGTGAGCAGGAAGGTTGTTTTGATGTTTTTCTACAGAAGAAGATTCCATGAAGTTTCTCCATACATGAGGAGGATGTGCCACTTGGCGGTTAGTGGATGCGCCAATTGGCGAGCTGGTGAGGTGGTGTGGAGTGGCCACGTCCAAAAGTGCCACAGTCCACACACCTTAGATGCAAGGCCAAGGAATATGTGTACTAGGCTCCTTTCTCATTGTAGTCATTTAATCTAGAACTAGATGCTCCTGAAAGGGCTGTCCAAATAAAGAAAAGTATAAAGAAGACACTGGTTGGTCTAAGCTCCAGGGGTTAGTCTCTGACTAGCACCTTGCATGGAAGTGACGAAGTGTGAAGTGGACACAATTGCTAGCAAGTGATTACCTAGGAGCTGCTCAGTGTGGAACTGTGATCCTCAGGGTGATATATCATCCTAGCTGAAATGCTAGGAGCAGACGGCAGGTGCCATTCAATTGCTACTTTTTTCTAGTCTGTTTGCCTCGGGCCGGTTGAAAAATCTTGCCAAGCATACATTGGTCCTTTCTCGTTTCTACTTGCCTCCACTGGTCCAAAAGAGAAAATTTCTCTTTGGTGTGGCTGCATGAGTAGGATTTGAGAAAGGAGGTCCTTCTGTCTTTTATCTTATGCTGTTGTAACTTCCCATCTTGCGTTTACTTCCCGTCCTACCAAATCCATGGATATCACGGATTTGGTATTATTTGACCAAAAATATACAGAGCACATTTGCTTCTAGGTTTGCTGTAGATTTCTCTTATGCTGCTTGATGTTTGCTCACCATAGCTACTGGATGGTGCCCACCACCTCCGGCAATTGCGAGCACTAGTGATGCTATTCCATTGTTTGCCCACTCCGAGCGCTTTACAGAGGCTGTTTGATCACTGCTGTTGACCAAACATGGGCCCTTGGCCAAACATGGCCGCTTTGTCATCGTCAGCTCCAATGTGAATGGTTTTCTCATCACATTGCAGCCAACGATGTTTTACTTGAACGTGGATAGCGCCACTGTGGTCACCCTGTTAACTATTGAGATAACCACCTGTGGCAGAGTAGTTGCAAAACCAAAAGGCTCATGAAGGTTTTAACACCTTCTTCCTTTGCATAGATGTGTTGTGCACCCCCAAAAAAATCAGGCATACAGTTCACCTTTAAGAGTACTAACGCCTTAGCATCACATATCAAGAAGAGCTGAACTTATCAAAATGCATGAAAGCATCGAGCAAGGTTAAATTGATCTGCATGCAAGATAACTTCTCTTATAACATTCCGTCTGGTTGCAAAACTCAAAAGCACATTCCTGAGCAATGGCCTGGCCTAGCCATATTGCCAATAGACTTGTGCTATGGGCTTGACACATGAGCATCCTAGAGCCAAGGTGACGGAGTAACCATGTACCTTCCAAAAAGATGTGGACATCCTTTCTTGGAAGCTTCATTCACAACCAAGATGTGCATGGGGCCAGGATCAAGCTCATGACCTTTCACTTGGATTAAAAAAACAAAGTGGTCAAGTTAACCATTCTCCCATGTAGTGTAATCCCAGGTCATGTCTCACATAAGACAGAACAACGTTGAGTCATCCTGAAAAAGATCCAGGGGTCACACCTCCACAAGGGACAGAGCATTCCTCATCTATTCTACAACACTGAGAAAGGGACCAAAACATTCAATGAATCTCTCTCTTGTACCTTTCATCAGCTTCCATCATCATCCTTCATCACTTGTATTGACCATTTTGATACTTTACTGGCCCATATGGTGGAGATCCTCGTCCAATGGCTTTACAAGCATGTCAGCCGGGTTCATCTTGGTATTGACATACTTGAGCTCCACTATCTGCTTGTAGACCAAGTACGGAGCATAGTGGTAGCAGATGTCAGTGTTCTTTGTGTTCCTGGACAGGTCTGGGTTATCAGACATATCAATTGCACTCATTTTGTCAATCTCAATCACCGTTACCGTTGCCTGTGGTACATTCAAATCAGATAGCAAGTTGCGTTGTCACAGCATCTCTTAGCACACTTCAGCAAAATGGGATGTACTCAGCTTCAACTGTTGAGGGAGAGACACATTCCTTCTTGCAACTCGCCCAACTGACAGTACCTCCATTCAGCATACACTCAAAGTCAAAGGTAGACTTGTTGTTATCTATTATGCCCTCCCCAATCATTTTCATTGTAACACATGAGACAGAGTGATGTGGATCCAGCAAGTCCTCCAAACTGGAGCGCCACATGCTGCATCCCCTTAAGGTACCCCATAATGCTCTTCATGACCTGCCAGCGCAGTGGACCAGGTTTGGCCACTAACCAGCTCACCTGTCCAGCAGCGTGGGCTATATCTGGTCAGGTGGTGACCATGGCATCCATCAGACAACCCACTGCAGAGTGATATGGAATGCCCAGCATGTCAATTTTTTCTGCTTTGTTGGATGGGGATGTGGAGGTGGAGATCTTGCACTCTGTTTTCATGGGTGTTTTGGCAGGGTTGCAATCTGCCATGTTGTAATGATTGAGGGTGGAGTAAAAAAATGACTGGATCAAGCTGATGGTACCTGCTGCTCTGTCATGCTTCCAAGTTACAAGTTGAGAAGACCCATGTACTTCATCTCAAATCTCCTACTCAGCTGCCCCTTGAGAACATCTAGTAGCCCCATTGAAGAACATTATAGGATCAGTTCATCAACATGGTCCCTTTGTCGCTCTGAACGTGAGCTTTCTCGTTGCCTCACGCTATGTTTGTGGGAGCTGGAAAGAGTAGCAAGACAGACACTTTTTGTGATGAACACAACACAATTTTGCATTACATCCGGGATATGAACATGAACTGATGAGTTGTAGGGCAAGTCGCATGCTTCCTAGTATACTAAACCACATGCAATTCGGTTAACCGTAGCTCCTTCTCTGTCAGCCAAAGTGTGGCTAAGGGTGCACACCAGGTAAGATTCCCGGATCCCAGATTGGATTCGGATTCACGAATCCAAATCCAGGTTTGGCTTTGATTCACGAATCCGAATCTGGATTCGCGAATCCGTAAGATTCACGAATCTTTTCTGAATCCTATGGGTGGTGGCAGGTACAAATCCTCTAATCTGCCACATGAATCCCTGTTTTCCACGTTGAAACAATAGGGAAAGGATCTCCGAATCCCGAATCAAATCCTCATGAAGGATTTGGATCCCTGAATCCGAATCTTCATCCGGGTTCACGAATCTTATTCATGAATCCTAGGATTTGGTGTGCAGCCTTAAGTGTAGCACCCCAATTCAGCGGCTCAGTCAGCAGCACACATGATGTTTGCCTGCCGAGGCGCCCTCATACATCAAAGATCCATCAAAACACCATTCTGGAGACAAAGATGTCCCTACGTGTAGTTTCAATGCCCCTTGCAATTTTGGGGTCCGTTTTAATCATCGAGTTTGGTCATGGGGATTGATGTGGTTTGAAACCTTTCCACGGATCTGCAGTTGGAATTTTCACGTCTCCGAGTAACAAATGCTACTCCTGAATTTTGGACTCCAAGCCAGAGTATTGGCCACGTCCCTCGGTAACAAGCTGTATTACTGCCATCCGGCAGATCATTCACAGGAGCGACTCGGCGGTCCTCCAGGGAAAAAACAGGAGCGACTCGGCAATGGATCTTTGTTACTCGTTCTGGTGGATTTTTCACTGGCCATTGGACTGCGGCCAAATCCCCAAAATTTTGTGCACACCCCAACTTTGGGAGCCCATATCTCCCTCATTACTTGTCCAATTTTGGTGAAACAACGCTCACCAGATTTGGCAACTCCAAATCCGGAACTTTGGTAAAGAACTTTAATCCAATCTAGAATTGGTGCACTGGTTAGGCAGCTAGAGTAATATGCAAAGGATTTTCTCTTCAAGCAGCTTGTCGACGTCTCCTAGTGTTGCTTGCGCATGCTAAGGGGCAAAAAAACAACAAGAAAGGCTGTCTTGACATCCATATTGTGGACTTACATGGTCTTGGAAGCAGAAATGGCTAGCATTGATCGGATGGAGGAAAACATCACCACCTGAGTAAAGTTCCCGTAGGTCTCTGCACTAGGGCGTTGAGAGAACCCCTTTGCCACCACCCAAATTCTCTATCATCCATTTTCCACTTACATAGAGCAAACCCCTCTCCATCAAACGTGAGGATGGGAGAATGGTTCCAGAGTTCCCTTGTCCCTGCCATTCCTACAACTACAAACGATACATCTGCTGCACCTGTTGTTGATGCCAATTAACCTGTGTTTGAGGCCATTGTAGGCTGCTGGTGAAAAGAGGCAACTGCTTGTCTTGTTCATGTTGGCTGTTGCGAGAAGATTTAGGCTGATTTTGGCTGATGTCAGCTCTCAAGATGGAAAGGTGCAGACTCGTTGCATTCCCCTTTTGCTCATGTTGACATGCAAACAGAGAATTTGGGTGAGAGAGAAGGCACTCTCCCTGCTTCTGACTTACCAGTTTCAGGCGTGAAACTTCTCTCACCAGAGGAGTGGGCCCGTAAACCTTTGTTAGCGGTTGAGCTTAGCACCTCTGGCAGAGAAGCCGCAAAACCGAAAAGCTCACGAATGTTTTTCTACACCTTCTTCCTTTGCAGGAATCTGTTGTGTACCCCAGACATAATAAGGCCGACACTTCACCTTCAATAGTACTAATGCCGTAGTATTATATCTCAAGAAGATCTCAAGTTTTCAATAAAGAAGAGATCATAAAGCAAGTGTTATCTCACCTGCATGCAAGATAAGTCATTTTATAGCTGTCTGTCCTGTTCTAGAACTCCAAAGCACATTGGTAAGAAATGGCCTGACCCAGAAACATCACCAATAGACTTGTTCTGTGGGCTTGACACATAAGCATCCTAGTGCCGAGGTGACAGGCCAACCATGTAGCACCATAAGCTACAAATTATACTTCTTGGAAGCCTCCTTTACAACCAATATGTGCATGGGACCAGGATCAGACTCATGACCTGTCACTTGGCAAAATCAACAAAACGGCCAGGTTAACCACTCACCCAAATGGTGTACTCACAAGTCATATCTCACATGAGACAGAGTATATTTTGATCACCCTATAACAGATCCAGGAGTCATACCCCCACAAGGGGAAAAGAACTTGTGATCTGTCCTAAAACCCTGAACAAGGGGCAAACTTATTCAACACACCCAACATGCCCCCTCTGTCTGCATGGTCCTCATTCACACCTGCTTTGATTTTATGGAAAAGAAGCTTCACTGTCCTCCAACCATTCCAGAATTGGCTCAGTGTTGGTGGGCATCCCAATAGAAACGCCCGAATGTCAGAAAAAGCTATCAACAAACAATTGGAAGTCATTGACAAGACACAGATATGGCCAGTTGTGAATGTAGTTTCCCAAAACACCTGTAGCCTCCAGTTTTGAGAGCCTTGCAACCCTGTAGAGGATTCAGGATTAAACAAGAGGAGAAATAGTCATCTTTTCACCTGTTTGAAGGAGTAGAAGCTCTGGTGGGTTGAGTCTTTATTTCCTTGAGAAACTTCCCAGCTCCAGAGTCAGCGGTGACAAGTGACACTTTCCGTCACCATGGAACGAAAGTGTTTTGTTGGATCTTCAATCTTACGAAAAATGGTATTATGGGAAATGGAAGAATTTTGGTTGTGGATGATGACTACCTGGATTTCCTGCAGCTTAATCAGCTGCTTTTGTGAATGATGGAGAGTTTGAATCTTCTCTGGTTGATGTTGTGAACTTGGATAAAATCCTAGCATTGTCAGCTAGCGTTGTGAATAAAGACGCCTTTGTAGTTGTTGTAGTTCATTTTGAAGAATTGGATGATTTCCCATCTTTGACAGCTGGTGTGGTAGGTTGTGGAAGAGTTTTGACCATTGCAGGTGTTTTTGCAAACCTTGATGAATTTCTCAATTCTTCGCCTTTTTTTATGATGAAAAGAATGAAGCCGCTCCTTGCACTTAACAAGTGAGCCTCTCTTGCAGGTTCAGAATCTGAAACTGAAGGTGAATAAATTCAATTCACCATGTGTGATATTTCTGATAAGTATATTCTGACACGATATTGCATCGGGATTTCTTTTACAGCCTTTTGTTGAACTTGTTCAGATTCTGCGGCCACGTCCGCATAAGAGAAGTCGTCCATCTTGCCTTCCATGTTGTCATGCTTTTGCGGAAATGCATCCTTGTCATCAAAAGCTGTTTTTTTGCTCTGATACCATGTCACGACTTGAAGGATATGGATTTGTGAATCTTGATAACACATTTGGAGGTGAGACTGTTTTGTGGGGTGTACAATGTCTGTATAAACATGTACATCAAGAAAGGTTTGAGCATCCAGGCTCTCAACCAGCTGCAGGGACGTATCCAGAAGTGTGGCCCTGTGGATGCACAGGAGGCCCAACCTGGATGCCTCAAGACTAAAGCTTTGAGATCCAGACGTGTAGTAGGCTGATTGCAGATTCATTACCGTTTAGGAATTGTGGCGCAGACCTCTTCAAAAGGTGCTTCCTAAGGCAATAGCTTATAGTGTCTGAAGATGACAATTGCAGAGGCCAACACAAGAGATAGATGCTAGAACACGGATTGAAGTAAACTGAAGGAATATGAAGATTTTGTATACTGAATGGTACCAGAATTTTGACGAGCAGCTCGCAGGACTTGATTTTGTGCAAGGTGAAGCTGACCATGCAGCCTATGGGCGCATGCAGTAGGCAAGCCATTTTATCATCCTGCTCTATGTCAATGACCTGCTTTTTGCCTCTGACTCCAAGTCTCCTCTGGACAATGTGAAGCATTCCCTTGCTTCCATTCTTGACACAAAATACATGGGAGAGCTCAGTCACTACCTTGGTCTTAAGATCAAGTGGGAGACACAGCAGAAGATATTCGAAATGTTTCAAAGCATATATGTGACTGACATCCTCAAGTGCTTTAACATGGCAGGAGCACGCAAGGAAGCAACGCCACTCGTGAGATGGTCCAGGCATAGAATAATCAAATAGGTTTTTACCATGAATCTGGAAGGTGTGATCAACATAAAAACTACCTTTTCAGTCATCAAACTGCTCATGTATTACTCGTGCTAGCGTCATGTTCAAGCTCAACATCCACATTCAGTTCTGCCCATGCCCTTATGAGGAGCTTCAGGAACTTGGCCTCTATTTCATCTGCTACGCACCTCATACTCCACTTATGGGTATGTGATGTTGGTAACAGCTGTCCATGGTTGTTAACATGTACACAGACAGTGGCTAGGCCTATGAAGATGCATGCGCTAGTTTTTCATACATACCTCTTGTCAACAGGAAAGATATTCCTTGAAAAATAAGTAAAGAACGATGTGCTTTAAAAACCTCCATAGATATTCTCTATGATGCACTTGGTGCAGGAACTAAGTGCACTGGGTGCTAGAAATTCTGAGGCTGGTTCAGAATATCCAGCTTTGTTGAACCTTGTTGCAGTAGTGCGTACCCATTTGGAGAATCACTCTGTGCTGCAGCAGTCATATTACCAACAAAATTACTCAGCATGATGAATAAATTCAAAATCAAAAGAAGTATTCTACACAATCAATGTCATTGAGTCTCAGTTTTACCGTGAGTGCATTGCTTCAGACAGATTCCACGCTGAGCATAAGGAATTTCAAGCTCTTGTATGCTGCGCTACTAAAAAGCCACTGGGTAATGAGCCTGATTTATCTTTCTCATTTGCAAGACTCTGATGATACTGTTTCTTTTTTCATGTTGACCAGTTCTTGTGCATGCAGAGTATGAGTTTGGCAGGGTATTAGGTCAGTGTTGATATTTTTCAAGTTGTAGGCTCACATTGAGCCCTTGACTGCCTTTGCACTTGTGTGGAATCCTGATCAGTGGTTTGAAATAAATGATGCATTAAGATTTGTTTCAGCTTATATAATTTATCAATCAATCACACAAGGACTGGGCCACTGGTCCAAATCAAGTTGAACTTCTTGACACCAACCATCATGGTTTTCATGGAGCCCTTCAGAAGCAGTTAAATCATCCCAAATCAAGCTTTTCTTGAGAATTGTTTCAGGTATCAGATGCTGTAACCCACAGAACCTGTTGAGCTCTACCTCCCTTCCATCCCTACAGCTCATCCCATTGGTTGTGCACTCTCATCTTTTACTCTAAACCACTCAGATTTCATGTGGGAAGCTGAAAGTCAGGATTTCCAGTCTCTATGATTCCCTTCAGCTACTAGTTTCAGTGTGTAACTTTATTTTTTCCTATTTCAATGAAACACTATCAAACACTAACAATTGCATCCTCCTTTCTTGTTCTCCATCACAACCTCTGCTTCACATCTTCACCTCCTCCTCCTTCATTCAAGGACTTCACATTTAATCCCAAACTCCTGCGTACTTGCCAACATTGTATCCTCTGCCCCCCCATTTCTCATAGCTCTACTCCACTATGTTTGATGTCTTCAATAGAATACTTCTTGATAGCGGCCTCTGTTACATGTTTGCCTTCACCCAGCTATTCCTATGATGTGATCCTTCAATTCTAAATCATCTTCTTTCTTCATCAAGGCTCTCTACTCTGTAACCTCAATTTCTAATCAAAATCACCTCTGCTATTCCTCTCCCACTTCATAGAGCCTCCATACATATCTTCACGACATCTGCAACTCTTTATTTTAAGAATTCACACCTCAGGCTTCTTTCTCATCTCTTTCTATTGGAAATGCTTCTGT